>JAECXO010000058.1:0-58657 GCA_018152825.1 Scaptomyza hsui
GTAAAACTTAGTTGCAGTTTAATGTAGTTGACATAAGTCACAAAATAAGCGCAACAATGTTTAAGCGCAAGTAATAAGATCCTCCACAGTTGTGTCGCCAACACATAAGTGGGAACCGCAGCGTCAGCATAGTAGGCAAAAGCCAACGGCGCACTTGAATAAAACATTATGTGCACGGTGTCAAGTCGAAGCTTCTTGACGGCCAATTGACATCACCATTTTGGCTGACTGCCATCGAACGTTTCGCGCAGTAAGTCGATTGTGGCATGAGATGTGTGTGAAGTTGCACCATCCTGCTGAAACCAAACATTGTCCACATCAATAACATTAAGAGCGGGGACAAAAAAATCGGTTATCATGGTGCGATAGGTGTCTTCATTGACCGTAACGGTTGCTCTGCCCTCAAAGAAATGTGGGCCAATGATGCCTCCAATGGATGCATTATCTTCTCTAAGACCTTGTGTGGGTTTTTCGAGCCCCATATACGGCAGTTTTGCTTATTGACTTAGCCACCAAGATACAAATGCGCTTCGTCCGAAAAGATGATTTTTTTCGCACAATTGGCCCATTAAGCAAAGGTAAAACGAAGTGGATGGTCACGCAGCTTCAACTCTTGAACCAATTAAACTTTGCAAGGCGTCATACCGAGATCTCAAAATTCGAAGTAAAGTGGTGCGGGCAATTTTAAATTCTTGAGAACGATGACGTGTTGACGTTGAGGGATTCTCACGCACACTCGCAACCACAGCATCGAAATTTTCGGATGTACGCAGTGTACGAGTTTGAACGGCATTTTCGTGAAATTTCTGCCCAATTGTCTATGTTTTGGAAATATATATCGAATATAATCCCACGTCAAACTTAAACAGATTCATTCCGTTCAGCGGAGATAATGTACTGTATTTTAAGAAGAAGCGGTTTACGTAAGCATTTCAATGAAGTATTTAGGCTAAGAACTCTTTTTGTTTTTGAATAAATATTATTATCAAAACTGAAGACAAACGGCACAGTTGTGCCAGTGGTGTTTATTATTCGATATATCAATAAATTATTCAATACAGCAGGCTCTGAAAAGAAGACGACGAGAACTTTCGTTAGGAAAGTGAAACAACTCTTGTCCATTCAGAGGCCCTTTCATGAACAAAAGGCTAATTGGTAGCAGTGGCTTATCTCTACTGTGAAAATCCCTCGATTTTATTCTTATTTTATAAGATAGTTAGAACCATGATACAATCAATACGGTAGTGTCATCCAAGAGAGCCTTACCAGTACCTGGTTTTCTGCACTTCCTGCATGCATTATTATCCAGTATGCCTGCCTTTTTTGCATGAGATGCGACCGGACAGTGGCCTGTCAGTAGGCACACTTGCTGTCGGCATTCATGCCTTTGGAATTTTAGCATGTATTTCGTCCGTTTGTCATCGTAGGTTTTGCACATTGTTCTCGAGATTCTTCCACCTGGATACCGCCTAGACTAGTGCGTGTACATCCATCTGAGCGTGTACTGTTCGCAGGGGTGTTGAAATATCTACAGTATCTTTGTTTTCTCTTCTTGCCCCTTGCTTAGCTAATTCAACTGCCATCGCGCTTCCTTCAAAACCCTGGTGTTGTGGCTCATAGAGCCATGTCGTTTTAGTTACCTTAAAGATGGAACTCAAATATATTATTATCATCCGGGTCGAACGACCGATACGTTGTATGCATGCCGGTCTGGTTGTTCGATGGATCTTGATATTGTTGTTCATGTACCCAAACTCCAAGATATACGATTCTTTGTTATCAGTAAATTAAAATTTCGGTTTATTACGCACTAATAGTCTTTATTTTCTTATGATGGTTGATACATTGTAAGATGAAAGTAACATATTAAATTAATACATTTGATGGCATTCATTTGCGTCTTCTCGTCATGAGATCCAAAGTAGAAGAGATCGATTCTTAAAAGCATCGATGATCATGTTAAAGTTAAATATCGATACTATCACTTCAAGTGATTTGTAATATTGAGTAAACCAAAAATACATACATGTAACCATCGATAAAATAAGCTTAAATTAACATATCTTCATCAAGATTTTCCACCCAAGTATTGTAGACGTTAGATTTATGTAATGATGCCATTGGGCCAGTAACTTCTTTTCAGATCAAAGTCCAATAACAAAACAATATCACCTTCTTTAACAGCAGCTTCATCCTTTGACCACTTACGTCTACATAATAAATACTGCCTATATTAAACCATCCACTTATTCCAAAAAATATCCGCTAATCTTTGGGAAGCTCTCCACATATTTATGTAAATCAAATCTTTATCCGAACTATCTGCATAAAATGAATCTCTAAAGTTTGGACCAATTAAAATATCGTTCGGAGTCAATGGATCAATATCTGATGCATTTGAGGGAACATACAAATGCGGTCTGCTATTCATCATAAATTCAATCTCACAAAATAATGTTCTTAATACGTACTCTTTTGGATATCGCTCCTTTAACATGTGAGACAAAAAATTCTTAATTGACTGAATGAGTCTTTCCCACGCTCCACCCAAATGCGGACTCAATGGTGGATTGAAAATCCATTTTCAATTATTTGTGGTCAGGTATTGTGTCAACTCTTTTAATGACCATTGTTTTACTACAGGTATTCAGCCGTGCTCCGGTTATCGCAAAACGCAAAATTTTGCGATTTGACGCTAAAACGCAAAAACTTGTGCTCCGGTTTTCGCAAAACGCAAGAATTTTGCGATTTCAAACCGGCAGTGAACGAGCATGCGAATTCAAAAGTAAATTACAAATATCAAACAAATAATAATTTATACGGCCAAAAACAAATTTTTTCCCCATTTGATTATCTTTTAAGCTCATATTTATTAAATTAGAAATTAAATTTATGATTCATTTATAATTTTAATAAATTTATTTCTGAGCACACATAAAATTGCATTGCTGCCAAATTGAGTAAGTAAAAGTAAACAAAAGCAAAACAGCTGTTTTTTTTAGTTCGATATGGAATTTTATCGATAGCTAAAAAGTTGCGAAAACCGGAGCACGAAAACTGAATTCGTACGAATTTGCCCAAATCGTAAAACGCAAAATTTTGCGATAACCGGAGCATGGCTGATTATGTCCTTACTTGCTTTTTGAAAATTTGTTCCATTATCAGAATATATTTCTTCAGGAAAGCCTCTGCGACCAGAAAATTGCCGCAACACATGGATAAATGCATTAGCTGATAAATCTTCGGCTATTTCAAGATGTACGGCTCGACTAGCCATACAAGTAAAAATAACTCCGTATTTCTTAACATGACTACGATTGACTAAAACCTCTATAGGGCCAAAATATTCAGTTCCTACTTTTAAGAAAGGTCTGTTCATTGGTTCCAGTCGACACATCGGTAATTGGCCAATAGTTGGTACTTGCGACAATTAATTATCCAAAAAAAATTTTCTAAGATTAGCTATTACTGTTTGAGTGCCTAAGTGATAATTGTTTTCGTGAAAATACTGTACAATCAAGCCTATAATTAAGTGATCTTTAGGTAAAACAATTGGATTTTTCGAATCAAAAATCAAATTGGTCATCGTCAATATTGTCCAGTCTTCCCTTTAATCGCAACAATCCAACTTCCGCTATAAATATAGGAGGTGATTTAAATTACTTTTTTTATCAATGGCATTGTGTTTCGTCAAACACTTTATTTCCCGGCTATAGCAATCTCGTTGAATTGCCTTGAAAATTAGTTTTTCGGCATTAGTGAGGTTATGAGGTAACAATTCGGGGTTCTGTACAATATCTTTTGATCTCTTTAGTCTTTCAAAATACTTCAGAATCCAAGCAGTTGTTCTAAGAAATCTCATCCAGTTAGAAAATCTCTTGGGATCGGGTAATACTATCCCATTTTCAACGTCTGTGGTAGTGTTTACAAATTCTACTGTCATACTTTCATTAGCTGTTTGCTCAAACAATTTGCGTTTGTGCCATTCAGAACTGATTTTACTAAGAAATTGTGGACCTGTTAACCAAATACTTTTTGTTGAAAAGTCAATGTCTTTAATTTTGGTTGCGTCGCGACGTCTGCAGGATTTAAATTCGTTGGTACATATCGCCAATCAGATACATTTGTCAGTTCCTGTGCCACAAAGACTTTAAGCCGTTTGCTACTCGACTTGAGCCAGTACAAAACAGTTTCAGCGTCAGTCCAGTAATACGTCTTGTCAATATTTACTTTAAGCGATTTCTTTATTGCATACCGGCATACCTTGCTCATCACTGTTATACCCATGCACCCCTTGCGCATCACTGGCATACTCATGCATACGAAGGGTCCCGTTATGCACCGGGCATCCACGCATCGTCACGTAGGCCACTCGCGACCGAATGATCGCGAATCCAGCAGCGCGACACACCGACACCAACCCTTACACATACACGCAAGAAGGTCCCGTTATCCACGCGTCGTCACGTAGGCCACTGGACCCTGATTGGCCGCTGCGATCGAATGATCTCGAAGCCGGCAGCGCATCAGTGAAGCTACAGGCTACGACGACAGCAAAATAAAACATCATTTTTGAGTAGTGCGTGAACTAGCAAAGCGTGCGGTCAGGCTCGGAATAAGCCTTGACATCGTAGATCTTTTACAAGTGATATAAAACCGTGAACTGATTGCCGACGGCAAAACATATGTTCAAAAGACAAAACAATAGAGACCGTGCATACAAGTGAAAAGTGGAAAAGAACTGATTTGCCGACGGCAAACCAAACGCTCAAAGAGACGAAAACAATAAGAAAAGGAGCAACGCCATAACCCAACCCGCACGTGGCCAACAGGGAGTAGCCGCCGACGACCAGCGCATCGCTACCACAGTGGCCGCAGAAGCCGCCAACAGCCACGGAGCCGTCAACGCCGTGCCGCCAACAGCGAGTAGCCGCCAACAACCAGTAGCCATCAACGCCGCAGAAGCCGCCAACACCGTACCGCCGACAACCAGTAGCCATCAACGCCGCAGAAGCCGCCAACAGCCACGGAACCGTCGAAGCCGCCTAGCCGCCAACAGCGATTAGCCGCCAGTACCCGCACTCGCCGCAACCGGATCCCTTGGAGTTACCCAAAAGGTGGTAAACGGGGTAAGCTGCCGCTTTTTCGGCACCGTCTGTTCTTTATCTATCGTTTCACTACCCAACTCAATCGTCCTGCGCGGCGAAAAGCGGCCTTTTCTACTACACCTAGAAGTTTGAAAAATCTAAATAAAGAACAAAAAAATCGGAATTCAGAATCTGCATATTTTCTCAAAGTTTAGTGGTAAGATACGTGGCGAGATTTCCTCCTTTCTCCCCAACCAAATTTTCCGACCAAAACCCAACCTTCACCCATGGGCGCCAGCCTGCCGTTAATGTTGAAAACAGCCGAGACGCTGAACACGCTGAATCCTGCCCATTGGCGAAAGCCTGCAGCCGGGGAAAACGAAAATACAGCAGGACGATCCTTGCTTATTGGCGAAAGCCTGCGGTGAGTGAGACGACCATTTTACAACCTAGTGATTTATTGCCCTATCCGCCGGGTGCGAGGAACACTCGGCCGTAGTCTAAAAACATTTTGAATGTCTCTTAGTCAAAACTTTTGTCCCAGCGATCCCAACAACGTATAAATTTTCTGTATGAGAGGCCCTGGTCCGACTGAGTCCTGCCCCGGCCTAAGAAAACTACTTTACAACATCGTGATTGGTTGGCTTTTTTCCCAGAGATAGAATGCTGATGTGGGTATTGATAAATTTCAGATTAAAGGCAAAAAAATCTTTTTCAAAGTCCCACATTAAACCCAAAAGTCGCTCTTCTGATAAATTTTTAATTTTTCTATCAAGGTTTTTGTCACATTTTTGTTCGACTACTTCTTTTGAATTAGAAATCCAATTGCACATTTGGAATCCTGCCTGACTATGCACATATGAAACATCTTTTATTAACTGAATTGCACTATCAATATCTTCAGCTCCACCTAGATAATCATCCATATAATGATTCGAAATAATTTCATTACAAGCCTTTGGAAATTGATCTTTAAAATCAATTGCATTTCGATTTTTAACATGTGAGATGCTTGTGCTGCATTTCGCACCGAAAAAGACTACCTGTATCTCATATATGTCGGAAATTTTCTGACGATCATATCCTCGCCATAAAATTCGTTGTGCATGTCTGTTCTTTTCTATTACTTTTATCTGCAGAAACATTTCTTTCATATCTCCAACAAATGCTATTTTATTAGTTTGAAAATTCATCAATACTGCTGACAACTCATTTTAAAGATCCATTCCTGTTAAAAGATAATCATTCAGACACTTGTTGTGAGATTTGGCTGCCGCATCAAACACAATTCTTAACTTTTCTGGCTTGTTACTGTTGACTACACCGAAATGAGGTAAATAATATGTTAAGGGTGTCGATACGCCCGCTTGATCTCCACTTAACTTTTTTAATATATCCTTTTGATATATGTGAGTCAATCATTTCTTGATATTTTCTTCCGTATGTCAGATTTTTGTCAATTTTCCTTTCCAGTAGCAAAAGTCTACTGAAAGCATTATTATAACTTTCTGGTTGTTTTACATTCTCTTCCTTCCAAAATAATCCTGATTCGTATCTATTTTCTGTCCTTTTAAGTGTTGTGTCAATTATATGCAACATCTTTTGTCATCTAATGATATTGGCTTATCTCGTGAGGAAGTTAGTTCGCTTTCAACAGCCCAAAAGGATTTTAAGTCGTCTTTGTCATCTTCTCTGTCGTTATTGTGAAGGTTTACATGAAACATATGATGTATCTGATTGAGTCTTCTGTCTAAATTTATATTTCCGTGCACAACCCACCCCAATAATGTTTTGCTGCTAACTGGACCCTTATAGGACTCATGTTTTAGCTTGCGCGTTACTATTTAAGACCAATTGTCTTGACCTATTAATATTTTGTGTTGTGCATTTTGATATGAACAAGAATCAAAGACTTTTAAAAACTTCCATTGTTCAGCTATATCATTTATCGCTTCTGTCTGCGAGGGTAAGTTAAGAGTAGACACTGTTTTAACTCTAAGCATTAAATAGGTTTTAGAGTTATTCTGTTTTCCTTTAATGCGTTGACTAACCACCCTAGAATCATCCTGTTCATAAATCTCATTGTTCGTCCATTGCATTCTAAGAGGAATCGTTGGCCCATCCATACCAATTCGTTGGGTAACTGGTAATCGATTAATGTAACTGTGGAAGCCTCATCTAAAAGTGCATACGTATTAATTGTCGTCTTTGGTCCCATAAGAGTGACTGGGACTATTTCAAGCAATACATTATTATGGTTGTAATTAATATTAAAATTTTTTCCATTTCAGCCTGCTGTGTTGACATTTCGAGTGTGATTGGACCTTGCTCTGTCTGAACTTGTATTTTTTGTTTATGTAATAGTGCATTATGTGAATACGTACAATTTTTAACGTTACATATTATTTTTCGTTTACAATCTCTCATTGCATGGTTCTTAGCTAAACATGCAATACATAAGCGGTTTTTAGAAATAAGCTCCCATCGTTTGTCAATGTCTAAGTTTCTGAATTTGTCACAAGAATATACGTAATGGTCATTTACTTTACAGAAATTACAAAATTTATTCATATTTGGCTGAGGCGAGGTATTAGAAATTGTCAATGTCGATTCTTTGGCTCTATTTTGCCCAAATCCAAAATATTGAGCGGCTTTAGACTTTTTTCCAATCCATTTATTTAAAAGGAATATTTTTGGTTCATTACTGTATGATTCTTGATTATACTGTATAAAGGCAATTCTTTGTGACAAAGGCAGTTTTTCAATCAATTCTGTTACCCAAGTGGGATTTCATGAATGATAATTTTCATCAAGCGATGACAAAGTATGAATTAAATTTGTAAGAAGATCACTTAACTTAATTAATATATCCATTTTATAGTCTTTTATAACCAAAAGAACAGCTGAATTCCCATTAAGGTTGGCAGCACCATTCTGCGATAGTGATATACCGATTATAGGTTCATTTGGCTTTGAGAAAACCAAATCAGTATAGCTCGGGCATAAAAGTTATTCTGAAGTTAACTTATTACAAGTTTAACTGGACATTAAGAAATTGGGCCTTAAACGGTTTATATTCTCGTACTTATTAAATTTGTGTATACTGTTTGTGAACTCCGCATAAAAAATTGGCCAATCCATTTGATTGCCAGCAAATACTGGAAGCTCTTGTGATATAGCTTGTCGTGTCATTAATGTTTCAATATAATTCTGATTGTTAGTATTATTATTTGTAACTTCTAATTTTTGCGGCTGTCCGCTTACCCACTCACGTGCGTAATGCAACTTTTGCTCAGGTTTGTGTTGTCCATAGTCGTCGTCCAGATTAAATTCATCATCCAGTTATGCTTGTGCCTGTTGCTTTTGCAGATTTAACTGCTGCTCCTTAAATTCCAGCGCCGCACGTTGTTCTTGTAGCTGTTGTTGTTCCTTTAAAAATTGCATTTCACATTGAAGCTGTTGTACTCTTTTACAAGAGCGCTGTGATATCCGCGATTGTGTGTCGTCGTCTTGCAGCATAGAAA
This sequence comes from Scaptomyza hsui, assembly GCA_018152825.1. Classification (NCBI taxonomy): domain Eukaryota; kingdom Metazoa; phylum Arthropoda; class Insecta; order Diptera; family Drosophilidae; genus Scaptomyza; species Scaptomyza hsui. Next base: position 8,612 of record JAECXO010000058.1, read on the forward strand.
TCGATGTCCCTTTTACACTGTGGTCACACAGTTCGGCAGGTCGGTGCTCCAGTTGCTTTGCTTTCACTATCTTCCTGGTTTGTATCGTTGGTGTTGATGCCTGCATCATCGTGCTGTCGCAAGGCGATCAAAATCCATACCCCAAAGATTTTTCGTCCACAGGTGTCTCCTGTAGTTGCTTTTTTGATTTTTTGCGTGGCGCCATGATCGGTGTCTACGACCTTTCTTCTTCTTCTTACAATACTTGTCTGATCAAATGTCGTAGTCTGTGTGCGCATGCATGTATACCAAGTCAGTTACGTATACACAAACTCACAAACGTATATATGTATGCCCATCAGTTTCGCATACACATACACTCACAGACGTATGTATGCTTAGTCAGTTTTGCCTACACACACTCTCACAGAAAAAATCTGATGCAATTGCGTTGTTTTTTCCGAAATGTCAATTTTGGTGATTTGATGGACCATGTTGTCCATATGCCGGTCAGTAAAAGCTCGAAGGACCATGTTGTGGCTCATAGAGCCATGTCGTTTAAGTTACCTTAAAGATGGAACACAAATAACTATATTATTATCATCCGGCTCGAAGGACCATGTTGTGGCTCATAGAGCCATGTCGTTTTAGTTAACTTAAAGATGGAACACAAATATATTATTATCATCCGGGTCGAACGACCGATACGTTGTATGCATGCCGGTCTGGTTGTTCGATGGATCTTGATATTGTTGTTCGTGTATCCAAACTCCAGGCTGGCGAAAACCCTCAACTGAACCCTCCACGAGGGTGCCGGCTGGGCAATGGGCATCATGCTACCTCGAAACAAACGAGGGGCTAGTGGTGCCATTTGCCTTGCTGAAGGGCAGAGCGACGTCCGGCCGAGGCAATCCGCAAACCACTCAATGGCTTCGGCGATGCGAGGGTGCGGTGAGCTGAGGCAACAGTTATCACTGCCTGGCTGGGGGGAGCTTTACACCACTCAAAGGCCTCGGCACTACGAGGGTGTGGAGCGAAACTAGGTAAGGAAGGATGACTGGCGGAGGGGAACCCCAAACTACTCAAACGCTTCGGCACTGCGAGGGCGAGGGGCGAACCAATGCAACGGATGTCGCCCTGCCCTAAAACAAACGAATGTACCGCATATCTACTCGCCTGTGAAGCAGTAGTATGATGCTTAGCTAAGGTGAGCTCTTTCCCACTCAAAGGCCTCGGCACTGCGAGAGCAAAAAGCAAACTATGGTTCGAGGTCCTTGGCAGCAAGGCTAAAATGCTATGGGTAGACTCCCCAGACATAAAAATCACGATGGATAAGACGGACGGTCAAACACGGGTTGGGATGTCAACCCAAACGTCGGTGGGAAAGGGTGCTACCACCGGCGGGCACGGGGGGGAGAAATCCTCTCTGCGTGTCGCCAGCAACCCCTCCGCACTGGTTGGAGCAGGCCAGGACGGTTGCAAAGCTACTGCCAATCCCAACATACAAAAACCCAAAATGTGGCGCGATACCGCAGTCCGTGGAGACTCGGATTGCGATTCACATGGAGGGTCTCCTACGTCAGAGGTGGAGGAGCCATGCCCTTCTGGCCCGAAGAGTACCAGTACCCCTAGTAGGGTCGGGCTCAAAAGGTCAAAGGAGGGTATGAGGGCCAAAGCCCATTATAAGGAAGCCCTAAAGATCCGGGCGCGACTCGCGGACTGCCAGCGAGAACTCACACAAGATGAGATCCGCAGCAAGAAGTGGGCCGACGAAAGGATCGAAGAGGGCAGGTCTCACTCCGAGAAATAGGGGAACATGACGCCTGAGAGCACCGGTTTTGCCAACAAGGTGGAGGAGCAACTGGCGGTCAAACGCCAGCGCTCCGCTGAAGCCGAAAAAGCAGAGGTGCCAGCTAGCAAGCGGCCCTGCGAAAAGCCAGTGTCGCGAGCAAAGCCGACGGCCAGCGATGTAGCGAGGTGACAACTAGTCGTCGCGCTCATCGACCGGAGCGACCCAAACGGCAAAATGAAGCCCGAACAGTGGAAGAAGGTGGAGGCGCTGCTGTTCGATGCGCTTCTTAGTCGGATGGGCGAACCGAACTCGCTTCCCATCTCTTTTGATGGAGCGGGCTGGCTCTCAGGGGTCAAAATCCTTAGCTGCAAGGATGACCACACTCTGAAGTGGGTCACCGGCGTCGTGGCTGCCATGGACGCTCCGTGGGAGGGGTGCCAAGCTGGAGGTAGTGGACAGAACTAGAATTCCGTCCGTGCCAAAGGCAAAAGTACTCTTCCCAAGGGTCGTCCCAGCGGACCAGGCGCTGCAGCTACTGAAGTGGCAGAACCCGGACGTGCCAACGATTGATTGGAAAGTGGTCCATGTTGCGAAACCCGATAGCAATGGCCAGCAAATGGTCATTCAAATCAATAAGGAGGCCGACGATCTGCTATACGCACGACACGGGAAGATGGCGTGGGGCGTAGGGAGCGTGTACCTGCGTCTCAAAAAACGCCATCAGGACGACACTAATGAGAACACGCTGGCGATAGGTGAAGTGGAGAGGGACTTAGCGGAGGTCACCCACGCCACCAAGAGCCTGGAGATCGTGGACGACGAGGATGCAGACATCACCATAGTGGAGGTCGCATCCGTGGAGGACACCAAAGCCACCAATGGAGCTGAGGGTCATCCAGGTCAACCTACACAAAAGTAAGTTGGCCTCGGCGGAGCTCCTGATAACCCTGGAGACAGGGCCCGCCGACGTCGCACTCATCCAGGAACCTTGGATAGCGTCGGGAAACAAGGTTTCTGGACTAAGACACCCGAACTACAACGTATTCTACACAACAACAGTGAGTAGAGCAAGGACCGCGATCCTGGTACGAAAGGGTATCTATGCTTACTTATTGTCTAATTACAGCACTGACGATCTCACGGTAATAGCGCTAGAAGGTAGCAAGGATGATCATGCTACATGGCGCACGACACCGACGCACCCCCTCAAGAGCTTGTCCGACTGGTGATGGAGACCGAGCCAAAAAAGCAGTCCCTCACCATCGGAGCGGATGCCAACGCACACCATACGGTATGGGGAAGCAGGGACATCAACGATAGAGGTGAGTCACTGCTTGATTTTATCATACAAACTAATCTTAAGATTGCGAACGAGGGGGAAGAACCAACATATGTTGGCCCTACCTCCTCTAACGTCTTAGATTTAACCATCGCGTCGGTAACAAATACCGTGGTAAAAGATTGGAGAGTCCTTAGCAGACACTCCTTCTCAGACCACAGGTACATTCAATTCCGAGTTAACTTTGAAAGAACAGTGCAAAAGAAAGTGTACAGGAACCCGCGAATCACAGACTGGGAGCAGTTCGAGAAAGAGGTTGAAAGAAACCTTTCCCGACCACCTAAGATAGCCTCACCTGATAAATTAGAGAAGTCCCTAGAGACACTCAATAAAAGTCTAGTGACGGCCTATCATAAGACGTGTAAACCATCCCAAGTGAAGAAGAGACACAAGCCCCCGTGGTGGACTCCAGAACTCAAGGGACAAAGGAAGATGTACTAGATCTCTTTAAACTAGCGAAACAAGCAGAAGAAGAGCTAGTATGGAACGAATACAAAGTACGGCTCCGAGACTTCAAGAAAAAAGTAAGAGTAGCCAAAAGACTCGCATGGCAAAACTTCTGTTCAGGCATAGAAAAGACAGCTGACACCGCAAGGCTAAGAAAGCTGCTAGCTCGCCAACAGACAGTTCAAAGCCAACTAAAAACTGAAGACGGCAGATGGACAGAAAGCAGTGTAGATGCGGCAAATGTGCTCCTAGAGGCCCATTTCCCAAACTGCACAGAAGCTCACACAAACGCACAAATGATATCTCCAACCACCAGAGTGGAAATTCCCGAAGATATCATAACAACACGAAGGATACTGTGGGCTATAGACTCCTTTGAGAGCTACAAATCGCCAGGTCCAGACGGAATATTCCCAGCCATGCTGCAGAGGGTCAAACATACGATCTCCCCATGGCTGAAAGAAATATTTAGGGGATGTCTCAGTCATGGCTATGTGCCGGTGGCCTGGTGGACAGCACGGGTAATTTTTCTACCGAAAGCGGGGAAATGCAGCCACGTGCTGCCCAAAGACTACAGACCCATTAGCCTGACCTCATTCCTGTTAAAAACGCTAGAGAAACTGATAGATCTCCACATCAGAGAGAACACAGAGATGTCTCTAGAACGCAATCAACACGCGTACACAAAGGGTAAATCGGTGGAAACTGCGCTACACTCCCTTGTTGCAACCATAGAGAAGGCACTTCACCACAAAGAATACGCCCTAGGCGCATTTCTGGACATCTCAGGCGCATTTAACAATGTGTCGACGGAGGCAATTATGCACAGCCTAAGAGCTGTGAACCCAACTGAAGCAGTACAATCCTGGGTTCAAAATCTACTGAGCAGCAGGAAAATACTAGCGGAGTGGGGAACCATAACCACTATCAGGGAAGCAAAATGCGGCACTCCCCAAGGAGGAGTGCTCTCTCCCCTACTGTGGAACTTGGTGGTAAACGACCTTCTAAAGAAATTCAAACGGAAAGCACCAAAGATAACTGCATATGCGGACGACATAAGCATAATTATCATGGGCAAATGTCCAACGACAATAAGCCATGTCATGGACAACACACTAAAAGAGATACTAGCATGGGCAACGGAAGCCGGTCTAAGTATCAACGCAGACAAGACGGACCTCATTCTCTTTACCAAGAGATACAAGGTACCTCACTGGACGCCCCCCAAAATAAACGATAAACCGCTGATACCAAAGGAGAGTATTAAATATCTGGGAATAGTATTGGACAGCAAGCTGAGCTGGAAGCTCAATGTAGAAGAAAGGGTGAAGAAAGCCACCAATGCGCTCTACACATCGCAAAAAATGTTGGGCAGCACTTGGGGACTCTCGCCAAGACTAACACATTGGATTCTGATCTCAATTGTGCGCCCCATACTACTCTACGGAATACTGGTATGGTGGAAGGCCACGGAGAAATCCACTTACCTAAAACGATTGGAAAAAACCCAGCGACATGCACTCATGTGCATCACACGGGCGCTGAGGACCACACCCACGAAAGCACTACAAGCTATATTGAATGTCAACCCAGTGGACATACAGGCATGCCTATTAGCAAAAAAGACTGCTCAACGTCTTTGCACGATAGGCAACATGACAAAACATAACTACGGGCATAGTACAATTGGAATAGGGACTCGGGTCGAAACAGACTACATGATCCCAAAAAACAATTTCAACTTCACGCCCACGCTCTTAGGAAAAGATGATTGGCGCTCAGGAGCAGAGCAGACAGCAATCAACATATACACAGACGGTTCAAAGATTAATGAGGGGGTCGGCGCAGCAGTGTACTGCGCCGAACCGCCCATGAGCCTATCCTACAAACTTCCAGACCACTGCAGTATATTCCAGGCGGAGATATTCGCAATAAGGAAAGCGGCGGAAACGGTCCTACAAACGAATACAACACTCAACGAAGTAAACATATTCGTGGACAGCCAGGCTGCAATAAAAGCCCTACAGTCGCACTACATAAGATCCCGAGATGTCCTGGCGAGCAGGGAGGCACTAGATGCGCTTAGCACGCTCAAAAACGTGCGCATCTATTGGATTCCCAGCCATCAGGGTTTCGAAGGAAATGAAAAAGCTGACTCTCTGGCTAAACAAGGAGCGACGGGACTCAACAGCCACATGGCTGAAACTCCGATCTCCATGCGAACGCTACACTCGTACATGGAAACACAGGCACGGTATTCTGCAGCACAAAGGTGGACAAACACCTCTAATTGCAGGATATCCAAAATAATGTGTAAAACGCACAGCGACAAGCTATCGCAATACATGCTGAAACTACAAAGGCCTGATTGCCGCATGCTTACAGGACTCCTGACGGGCCACTGCCTTGTCGCAGCTCATGCGAAAAGGCTAGGCATGACAGACAACGATGAATGCAGGAAGTGCAAGGAACCAGGTGTCAAAGAAACACTAGAGCACCTACTTTGCAACTGCCCTGCACTGGCAGCAAAACGCTTACAACACCTCCAGGCTCCCTTCCTGGCATCCCTAGAGGAGGCCAGCAAGATGGAACCGAACAAGCTTCTAGCATTTGCCCGAAGCACACAAACGCCACAGGACCACACACATAGATAGTCCCAACTTATCCGAACGCCGGCTTCACTAAGGACCCTCAGTGGTCTATGTGTGACACTTCCCCCGGGGAGGGTCAGCCGGTCTAACCTAACCTAACCTAACCAAACTCCAAGATATACGATTCTTTGTTGTCAGTAAATTAACATTTCGGTTTATTACGCACTAATAGTCTTTATTTTCTTATGATGGTTGATATATTGTAGGATTAAAGTAACATATTAAATTAATACATTTGATGGCATTCATTTGAGTCTTCTCGTCATGAGATCCAAAGTAGAGGAGATCGATTCTTAAAAGCATCGATGATCATGTTAAAATTAAATATCGATACTATCACTTCAAGTGATTTGTATTATCGAGTAAACCAAAAATTCATACATGTAATCATCGATATATTAAACTTAAATTAACATATCTTCATCAACACCTGGTGACCTGGAATCCAGTAGATGTGCACGTTTTTTGAGATGCCCAGAGCGTCTAGCATTTGTCTGCTTGCCGGAACGTTCCGAGAGCTTATGTAGTTGGCATGCAGGGCTTTCATTGCTGCCTGACTATCAACGAATATGATTACCTTTACCTTAACCGCTGCTTGCCTTAATGCAAAGCTCTCCGCTTGGAATATGCTGCAATAATCAGGGAGTTTGTAAGACAGTCTCATTGGTGGCTAAGCGCAGTACAATGCTGCATCCAACCCCATCTTCCATCTTTGAGCCATCTGTATACACGTATATGGCCACCTGCTCTGCTCTGTGGGCGTGAAGATAAAATTGGTTTTTGGGGTCATGTAGAATTTTTCTATTTGATTTCTTCCAATTGTGCTGTGCCCTTAGTTGTGGACCGTCAAATTGCCTATAGTGCAGAGACGTTACGCAGTCGTTTTTGCCGTTAGGCGTGCCTGAATGTCTAAGGGGCTAGCACTCAGTATAGTTTGTATATCTCAGCGCCCCTGTGATGCATATAAGTGCATGTCCATGAGTTTTTTACACTGCACCCTCATGGTGTCAGAGAAATTGAGAAATTCGGTTTGCACCATACCCTCGCCGTTCTGAAGCCATTAGGCCGTGTGAAGTTCACCTTTGTCTCTCCGCAAGGCAAAAAACAACAAAGTGCCCCTCGTTTGTTTCGAGGCAGCACGATGCCCATTGCCCAGCCGGCACCCTCGAGGAGAGTTCAGTTGAGGATTCTTGCCAGCCAATAAACAATATAAAGTTTTATAAAAATACTGATATCCTAATCCAAGTCCTCATCCCCATAGAGGGGAGACCAGTCAGTCTGGGTTAAGAGCCAGGTAACTTTAACAAAATCGGTGTTCCGAAATTGACGTACTTGGCTTAATGGCTCTCTACACTGGCGTAGAGCACAGCCAGGCAAAGTGATAAACACATATGGGCTGGGTGATACAGATAGAGGGATGGATCCAAAACGCAATCAATCATTCTATTGAGAGAATTTCGGATCAATTAGAAAATCATTCTGTGCCGTTGGGATCAAGACGCCTGAATCAGTACAAGAAATGCAAGTACCATCAGCAATATAAAAATCGCCAAGAACTATAAGAATATCGCGATCAGAAAGCATAGAAGATACAGAAAGTATTTGCACACATATGTGGATGGTACACAGAGTTGTCAGATAAACAAGGTGTCGGGAGCAGCAACCATATTAGCATTAATCCTTTACTTGCCATCATGTACATAGCCTAAACGGCTGCTCGCGGCATTCGCTAATAAGTCGTTTTTAATTTATTGTCATAAACAATTGCGCGGTTGTGTACTTGGACGAAGCTGACACTCGGTCAAGCCACAGCCCCTTATCATATGGTTACATATTAGTATGTGTGCCAATATACGATTAGGTGAATATTTTAATTTGAACTTGTTTAACATTAATAGCTGTAACAAAGCTTGGTAACTCAATATATGGAGACCCCGGCGAGATATTTCTAACTCGCATTAAAGTGCAATCAATAAGCACAGTGGCTATTGTAAAAATTGTAAGTGCGTATATATATATAAAACTTAGCTATAATTTGTAGCGCAATCTTCAAAATGGAATTGTGCCTTATTCGTTTCATGTGCGCGCTCACAATCACCGCTAAGACTAATGACACTTGTATTCCTCTTTGTGCTTAGTGCAATAGATTTTTCTATCGCCGTTCACTACTAGAAGGTGCCAGTTTGAGTTAATTGCACACATCAGAACAGCTGCATTCGAGAACTTTCGAAACTTTGCAACTTTAAAAGCGGAAATAATTATAAGTTTCAACTCAGCTGAGTTAATTGTTCGATAAGTGTTGCTTGATCAGAGTCAAGCTTCATTTAATATTAAGCACGGTGCGCTAGAAGAATTAGTCATCGTCAATATTGTCCAGTCGTCCCTTTAATCGCAACAATCCAACTTCCGCTATAAATACAGGAAGTGATTTTAAATTACTTTTTTTTATCAATGGCAATGTGTTTCGTCAAACACTTTATTTCCCGGCTATAGCAATCTCTTTGAATTGCCTTGAAATTTAGTTTTTCGGCATTAGTGAGGTTATGAGGTAACAATTCGGGGTTCTGTACAATATCTTTTGATCTCTTTAGTCTTTCAAAATACTTCAGAATCCAAGCAGTTGTTCTAAGAAATCTCATCCAGTTAGAAAATCTCTTGGGATCGGGTAATACTATCCCATTTTCAACGTCTGTGGTAGTGTTTACAAATTCTACTGTCATACTTTTTTGTTGAAAAGTCAATGTCTTTAATTTTGGTTGCGTCGTCTGCAGGATATAAATTCGTTGGTACATATCGCCAATCAGAGACATTTGTCAGTTCCTGTGCCACAAAGACTTTAAGCCGTTTGCTACTCGACTTGAGCCAGTACAAAACAGTTTCAGCGTCAGTCCAGTAATACGTCTTGTCGATATTTACTTTAAGCGATTTCTTTATTGCTTTACTCAGTCGTGCAGATAGTAAAGCGCCCTGTAATTCCAATCTCGGTATTGACATTGGCTTGAGAGGTGCAACTCTCGATTTTGCTAAGACTAATGCACAATTTGCTTCATTCCCATTGTCAAATCTCAGGTAAGCACAAGAAGCATAGGCTAACCTGGATACATCAGAGAACATATGAAGCTGTATATTACAGTTGCCAATCGACATGTCAGTCATTTGTCGTGGAATTTTAAATTCATTGAGTTTTTGTAAATTGTTACAAGATTTTGTCCATATGTGATGTTGTTCGTCAGTTATCTCATCATCCCAATTTAAGCCACTGTCCCAAATCATCTGTAGAAAAATCTTGTTTGCTATTAGTAAATTAGAAAGAAAACCTAACGGGTCGAAAACTGACATCGCTATTTTTTCCCAGAGATAGAATGCTGATGTGGGTATTGATAAATTTCAGATTAAAGGCAAAAAAATCTTTTTCAAAGTCCCACATTAAACCCAAAACTCTCTATTCTGATAAATTTTTAATTTTTCTATCAAGGTTTTTGTCACATATTTGTTCGACTACTTCTTTTGAATTAGAAATCCAATTGCACATTTAGAATCCTGCCTGACTATGCACATATGAAACATCTTTTATTAAGTGAATTGCGCTATCAATATCTTCAGCTCCACCTAGATAGACATCCATATAATGATTCGAAATAATTTCATTACAAGCCTTTGGAAATTGATCTTTAAAATCAATTGCATTTCGATTTTTAACATGTTGTGAGATGCTTGTGCTGCATTTCGCACCGAAAAAGACTACCTGTATCTCATATATGTCGGGAATTTTCTGACGATCATATCCTCGCCATAAAATTCGTTGTGCATGTCTGTTCTTTTCTATTACTTTTATCTGCAGAAACATTTCTTTTATATCTCCAACAAATGCTATTTTATTAGTTTGAAAATTCATCAATACTGCTGACAACTTATTATAGAGATCCATTCCTGTTAAAAGATAATCATTCAGACACTTGTTGTGAGATTTGGCTGCCGCATCAAACACAATTCTTAACTTTTCTGGCTTGTTACTGTTGACTACACCGAAATGAGGTAAATAATATGTTAAGGGTGTCGATACGCCCGCTTGATCTCCACTTAACTTTTTTAATATATCCTTTTGATATATGTGAGTCAATATTTTCTTCCGTATGTCAGATTTTTGTCAATTTTCCTTTCCAGTAGCAAAAGTCTACTGAAAGCATTATTATAACTTTCTGGTTGTTTTACATTCTCTTCCTTCCAAAATAATCCTGATTCGAATCTATATTCTATCCTTTTAAGTGTTGTAAGGTAGCTTTTTCTATGGCTGAGGTAGTTCAGTCTCTCCAGGGCCACCTTACAAGAAGTTTGTAGGTTGCTGGGATCAGGAGAGTGGGGAACTGAGACACCGTGCTCGGATAAGGTGCGTAGTGAAGTTAGGGCCGACACCGGTGGTCCGGTGATTCGTCCAAGTGCCGTTGCGGCAGTGTAGCCACCCCTGCCGACTCCGACTCGAATGCCCCTGGTATTAACCTAGACTGCACCAAGTTCGGAGATAGGCATGCGCCGCTTGAAAACTTTGCGGACTGTCGCGGTATTGACCGGCGTACAGTCAGCGGAGTCTCAAGCGGTGGGTAAGCCACACGCACCGTATTTTGCACTATCACTTTCTCACTTTGCTTGACTCGTTAGAATTAATTTGCGATAGCACTGGCTTCATTGTTATTCTTTGTTCTTATTTCTTTTCATTCTCTCAGGATTTCCTAAGGCCCTACCTATTCGCACCAGACAAAGTCGTGAGAAGGGGGGGGGAATAGTCGCTTGGACTCGCTTACCCTGGCACCACGTGTAACAATTCTGTGTGTGTGTGTGTGTGTTCGGTGTCTCCAGCGTGCCGTGCTTATGTGTGTTTTTACGCTGGCCCTATGGTTGCGGTGTGTGTATCCTTGTCTAGTATATCCTTCGTTGTCCTGCTCTTCGTATTACTCGTAGTTCCCTCGTAGTCCTTGTTGTCCTCGTGCTATCTTCCCTTGGCTATTCTTTTGTTTTTTTCCTTGTCTTGACTCTTGCGCCGCGTAACTTTTCGGACTTCCAACCACGGCCACCCAAACTAGACTGATCGCTCTGGAGTTTCGATGGCGATCGCCAACCCTTTTCGGCATGCCGTCGCTGTGGCCGCTGCCCGCGCCGTTTGGCTCGTGCCGATTCTGCTGCTGCGGGTGGCTTCGCTCTCGCTCTCTGCTGCGCTGTCATCTGCTGTGGCCGCTGCCCGCGCCGTTTGGCTCGTGCCATTCTGCTGTTGCGGGTGGCTGCGCTGTCGGCGTCGTCTGGCTGTGGTCTCGGCTTTCCTCTCTTCTGTATTTACTCTGTTAAAGGGGGTCCCGTTTCTAAATGTAGGCAACTACTGTGGGCCTGATTCGTATAACTAGCTCAAAATATATATAACTTAACCTACTAATTTATCCTATCGATGATCCTGACGATCCAACGTGCTAATGTACTTGTCCTTCCACAACCTCTCCAAGATAGAGTTCATCCTCGGCAGAGGGTATGCATCCGGTACTGCTTTCGCGTTGAGCTGGCGGAAGTCCACACACATGCGTGTTTTCCCAGTCTTCTTGCCCACCAACACAATGGTTTTTGGAAGGCTCGATGCATCCGTCTCGTAGCAGCTCGTCCACTTGCGCGTGGATTATCCCTTGCATCGCTGGGTTCCGAGGAAAGTACCTTTGCTTTATGGGGCGCTTGTCGCGCATGACTATGACGTGTTCCGCGATGTTGGACACGCCTGTCATGCCATCGAATTTGGACAATTCCTCCTCTAGGAATTGTTGTACCCACGCCATCGACCCGGCTGGGCCTGTTTCGGGCTGGCTGGTATCGGCTGGTTGGGTCTCGTCACCCCTTGTTGCCTCGTCGTCGGGTTTTGCAAACTCACCCGTTGACAACGCATCCGTTATGCTGGCTATTATCCCTCGTGGTTCAGATCTTTCCTTGGATTCCTGGCTTTTTGGTCTGGTACGAAAGGGGTTCCTTTTGGTAGCTCTCAGCCGTGCAGGGCCCAGAGCGCCTCCCCAAGTCTTGTCACGCCCCATTGTCGTGGTCGCATCGCGGTTGCGAGCGCCGTCCTGGCTTTGTATCCGATTCTGGCTATTTGCGAGCGCCTCGCGGTTGCAAGCGTCGCCCGTGCCCTGGTTCCTCGTCGTCTCGGTGCTGGTGTTGGCGACCGCCTCGCGGCTGCAGGCGTCGCCCTGGCTTTGCATCGTCGTACTCTTGCTGTTTGCGAGCGCCTCGCGGTTGCATGCGTCGCCCTTGCTCTGGTTTTTCGTACTCTTGCTGTTTGCGAGCGCCTCGCGGTTGCAGGCGTCGCCCTTGCTCTGGTTCCTCGTCGTCTCGGTGATGGTGTTTTCGACCGCCTCGCGGTTGCAGGCGTTTCCCTGGCTCTGCTTCGTCGTTGTCTCTGTGCTTCTACTGGCGACCGCCTCGTGGTTGCAGGCGTCGCCCTGGTCTTGTTTCCTTGTTGTCTCTGTGCTTGTGTTGGCGACCGCCTCGCGGTTGCAGGCGTCGCCCTGGCTCTGGTTTCTCGTAGTCTCTGTGCTTGTGGATGCGACCGCCTCGCGGTTGCAGGCGTCGCCCTAGCTGTGCTTCGTCGTCTTTGTTACCTCTGTGCTTGTGTTGGCGACCGCCTCGCGGTTGCAGGCGTCGCCCTGGCTGTGCTTCGCTGTGTCTTTCCTGGTGGCTCGCTGTGTTGCCCGCTGGACGACATCGCCCCCTTGGTGGCTACCACTGCTCGGTACCCGGCTGGGTTTGTTGTTTGGCTTCGGATCGGTTGTTTGGTGATGCTCTGCAGACTTCGGATTTGGTATGCTCAACGGGATGAGTAGGCCTCCCACCTGCAACTTGGCATTGATGGCGCTGAAGAAGTCCAACCCGAGCAGCACATCGTCGGGGGCCGATGGTAAAACCAGCATCAGAATGCTAGCCCGTGCTTGCCCAAATCGTACTTCTGCCTGGATCGCCCGCGTTAGCTCCATCCTTGTCCCATTTGCCAAGGCTATCACCGTCCTCACCGCTCGTCTGTTAGCCAGGATCTCGATAAGTCGCGCTTTCTGTTCGCTGAGGAAGCTCCGCGTGGCACCCGTGTCCAGCGTAGCTATCATCGCCTCGGTCTCGATGCGCGTCTCTGCAGCAAGCCGGCCATCCTTCAAACGGATAACGCCCGCTAGTTCCGGAACTCGCTCGTGGGCACTCTCACCTGTTCCGGGTTTGATGAGAGGCGCTGGGCGTTTCCCGGCCCCTGTTCTTGGCAACAGTCAACTCCTCGGCGACCACTGCTCCAACAGAATAGGATTCGCGCTCCACGACATTCCCTTGCGAAGTGACCAACTATTCCGCAGTTTCGACAAGCACTACGTGTGTCCATAGGTTGTTCATGGTTGACCTGGCCTGATGTACCTTGCTGGTTACCTTCGTTTGAGGGCGCTGTGGTCTGCGAAACCGCCCATGGTGTGCTGGCTTTACTTGCTTCTGTTTCCCGCTTTGCACCGCATGCTGGTCCAGTCGAGCGAACCATCCGCGTGCGGAAGTCCATTCGTCTCACGTACAACTGATATTCCGGCAGCAGGTTTTCATACACCCGTTCTAGTTCTTGGGCTTCTGAATAACCAGCGCGGTTCATCACCTTCGTTTTCCCTCTGGTAGCGCATCCTGATCTCGTCTTCTAACCTCTGGAAATACCTCGGCGGCAGGAAAAATTCCAGAAATTCCCTCCGGAGCACGCTCCATGGTTCACCCTGCAAGTGGCTTGTGCGGAACCAGTCCTCGGCGGTACCGTGTAAAAGTTCTGGTACCCCCTGGGCCAAGTTTCGGGTGTCCACGCGGTGTGATATGGCTCGCTCCTCCAAACGCACGATAAATCGTAAGGGGTCTGTGGTACCGTCAAACGTGACTCCCCAGCGCTGCATGCGTTCTACTCCCTTGGCTCCAGAGACGTCGTGTCGGTTTGGTAGCATCGCCGATGTTACCCTCTCGTGTGTTCGTGCCAAGCGCTGGTGTTGAACCGGCACCGGTATGCTAAGGTACTGCATACCCGGGCTGCCTGGTTCCCGTGGCGGAGACCTGCTAGGTGCCACTCGTTGCTCCGGTAAACTCGTCGTGTTCTTTTCTGCATGGGATCCGTTCCCACTTGTGGTAGGCGACAGGCTCCGAGATCGTTGTTGGGTGTCTGGCTTGGTGTCGGGCGTCCGGGCTTTTCCAAAAACGGCTTCGAGTTCCTCTAAGCGCGCCTGGATGGTCGCTGAGTGGCCACCACGACCCACAAACGCAGACATACGGCCTCGAAGTTCTTCCACGGTGCCTTCACGACCAAATCCAAATTCGTCAGCGAATGCCTCCAGTTCCGCCTTCCGCCTGTACGATATACATGCTACTCCAACCATGCTTGCTATGCGTAGCCTGCTCCTGCTTCCTGGTTCCAGTTGTGCCGATGTCCTATGCCTTGTTTACTGATGCACGGCTAGTATCCTTGCTGTATACTAGCTCGTATCCTGTGCCTCGGCTATTAATGTTCAACTAGTATCCCTGCTGTTCTAGTGTTAGTCCTGTGCGATGTCCTGTGCCTGGTTGTGAATACCCGACTAGTATCCCTGCTGTACTAGTGTTAGTCCTGTGCGATGTCCTGTGCTTGGTTGTGGATGCCCGACTAGTATCCTTGCTGTACTAGTGTTGGTCCTGTGTCCTTTGCTCCTGGTAGACTCGTTAGACAATAAAAAAAAATGAATACTAGGCACGATGTTCACACTTTGAAGGTTCTGGGTCGACTCTTTTCTACTGTGCCGTGATGGCTCAAATTGTACTATTTTGGTCGCCCACGAATGATCGCGACCGAGGGTTCACGAGCTTCGCGTCGTCCGCCTCCCTCCTCTGTCATTTGTGGATGCGACAAAACTCCTCTCTCTCTCTCTGCTCTCTCTCTGCTCCTCGTCGTAGATATCAAAACATATATATTGTCCTAAATATGTGTACCTCTGCGCTGTCTATGTACTCGTACGCTGCATCGCCTCGTGTGCTCGAAAAAAAACTATTTACCCGACCACGTTAACTCCTGTTGATGCATTTTCCCCATGTACCGATTTACCACTTTTTTTTTCTCAAAAAAATTAATACGTGCACACACACATATATATCGGCACTAACCCCCTTTTTTTCATATATATATTTTTTTTTCTTTATTTAAAATTTCTTTAGGGTCTGCCCATAAATATGTATGTTAGCGCGCATACCCTTACCCATGTTAGTGCTTGCCAAACTGTGCAAGCTGCAAAAAAAAACGTGCCGACACCCCTGTGCAAAAAAAAAATATAAAAAAACTCCCAGTGACTTTCAAACTGTACCCACGTGTCATGGGTTTTCACAGTTCTTCCCGAGCTGTACCTACAAACTCTGCATAAAACTATCCCAAATGCAGCTAGCAGGGTAGCACGCGTTCGTAGCCAAAGAAAACTAATGTGGCCTCGTTTTGCCCACGGTGGTTACCTATGCCTGCAAAACAGTACCCACGTGACAGTGTTTCAATGTGCAAGCGGACCGGCGAACGTTAGCGAATACTACAAAACAAAACTTAAGCGAAAGCGATTATGTGCACCCTGTATGTATATGCGCATTGACCATGACTGCCAATGCTTGTAAAACTATGCCTACGTGACCGCGTATGCAGCTGCATAAAAACAACAACAGACTACGCTAACGGCGTTTTTCCCGGCCGCCTTGCAATATGTGTAAGTGTGTATATGCAGCTGCATGGACCCGCTATGTTAATACCCCTGTCGGACCACTGCCTATTGCGCACCCCTGCAGGACCACCACTACTGATTTTCTCCTGAAAAAAATCACTACCTATGCACGCTTTTCCTCGCTTTAGCTTTTTAGACTATTTCGGTGTCCCTTTCCGAAAATATATATATATATATATGAAACACCACAATCCCAGAGTCCCTGCTCGGGCGCCACCTGTAAGGTAGCTTTTTCTATGGCTGAGGTAGTTCAGTCTCTCCAGGGCCACCTTACAAGAAGTTTGTAGGTTGCTGGGATCAGGAGAGTGGGGAACTGAGACACCGTGCTCGGATAAGGTGCGTAGTGAAGTTAGGGCCGACACCGGTGGTCCGGTGATTCGTCCAAGTGCCGTTGCGGCAGTGTAGCCACCCCTGCCGACTCCGACTCGAATGCCCCTGGTATTAACCTAGACTGCACCAAGTTCGGAGATAGGCATGCGCCGCTTGAAAACTTTGCGGACTGTCGCGGTATTGACCGGCGTACAGTCAGCGGAGTCTCAAGCGGTGGGTAAGCCACACGCACCGTATTTTGCACTATCACTTTCTCACTTTGCTTGACTCGTTAGAATTAATTTGCGATAGCACTGGCTTCATTGTTATTCTTTGTTCTTATTTCTTTTCATTCTCTCAGGATTTCCTAAGGCCCTACCTATTCGCACCAGACAAAGTCGTGAGAAGGGGGGGGAATAGTCGCTTGGACTCGCTTACCCTGGCACCACGTGTAACAATTCTGTGTGTGTGTGTGTGTGTGTGTGTGTGTATTCGGTGTCTCCAGCGTGCCGTGCTTATGTTTGTGTTTACGCTGGCCCTATGGTTGCGGTGTGTGTATCCTTGTCTAGTATATCCTTCGTTGTCCTGCTCTTCGTATTACTCGTAGTTCCCTCGTAGTCCTTGTTGTCCTCGTGCTGTCTTCCCTTGGCTATTCTTTTGTTTTTTTCCTTGTCTTGACTCTTGCGCCGCGTAACTTTTCGGACTTCCAACCACGGCCACCCAAACTAGACTAATCGCTCTGGAGTTTCGATGGCGATCGCCAACCCTTTTCGGCATGCCGTCGCTGTTGCCGCTGCCCGCGCCGTTTGGCTCGTGCCATTCTGCTGTTGCGGGTGGCTGCGCTGTCGGCG
The DNA here is from genome assembly GCA_018152825.1 of Scaptomyza hsui. Taxonomy (NCBI): domain Eukaryota; kingdom Metazoa; phylum Arthropoda; class Insecta; order Diptera; family Drosophilidae; genus Scaptomyza; species Scaptomyza hsui. The sequence continues at coordinate 25,735 of JAECXO010000058.1, forward strand.
TCGTCTGGCTGTGGTCTCGGCTTTCCTCTCTTCTGTATTTACTCTGTTAAAGGGGGTCCCGTTTCTAAATGTAGGCAACTACTGTGGGCCTGATTCGTATAACTAGCTCAAAATATATATAACTTAACATACTAATTTATCCTATAAAATTGTGACTCGTCACAGTGTTGTGTCAATTATTTTCAAACATCTTTTGTCAACTATTGATATTGGCTTATCTCGTGAGGAAGTTAGTTCGCTTTCAACAACCCAAAAGGATTTCACAAGGTCATGTATCATGTTTAAGTTTTCGTATTATGTGAATACGTACAATTGTTAACGTTACATATATTTTTTTGTTTACAATCTCTCATTGCATGGTTCTTAGCTAAACATGCAATACATAAGCGGTTTTTAGTAATATGCTTTCATCGTTTGTCAATGTCTAAGTTTCTGAATTTGTCACAAGAATCTACGTAATGGTCATTTACTTTACAGAAATTACAAAATTTATTCATTTTTGGCTGAGGCGAGGTATTAGAAATTGTCAATGTCGATTCTTTGGCTCTATTTTGCCCAAATCCAAAATATTGAGCGGCTTTAGCCTTTTTTCCAATCCATTTATTTAAAAGGAATATTTTTGGTTCATTACTGTATGATTCTTGATTATACTGTATAAAGGCAATTCTTTGTGACAAAGGCAGTTTTTCAATCAATTCTGTTACCAAAGTGGGATTTCTTGAATGATAATTTTCATCAAGCGATGACAAAGTATGAATTAAATTTGTAAGAAGATCATTTAACTTAATTAATCTATCCATTTTATCGTCTTTTATAGCGGGAAAGTTTCTTACTTGTTCTAGAATATGGCGTATAATTTGAGCTGGGTCACCAAATCGATCTTTTAATATTTTAATTATTATATCTACATTTTGCGGTAACAATAATAGAGCTTGAACTGCTTCTTTAGCTCGACCTGTCAATGATTTTCTTAGGCCCAATTTCTCAATGTCTGGTTAGTCAACTTATTCTAAGTTTAGTTGAATTTGAGTTTCTCAATGTTCGGTTAGCACTCACTTATCCGATGCTAAAAAACAATATATAAATATCAATACAATCATCGTAAGGCGAACAGCTGACCCAAGCTGACAGTTGCATTGTTTATTTTTTTTCTATGAAGCAAATTTTCAAAATGCTTTTTTGAGTCTTTTAGGTTCACAAACACATGCTCCTTAACAGTTTAAATGGTTTTCTCTAGTTGCCGTTTACAACAGGGCTCATAAAAAGTTATTATATATACATTTTGATGCGCAACATGTAGCAGTTTAGGAGTCACAGGCAAAACCAAAACCAAAAGAACAGCTGAATCCCCATTAAGGTTGGCAGCACCATTCTGCGATAGTGATATACCGATGATAGGTTAATTTGGCTTTGAGAAAACCAAATCAGTATAGCTCGGGCATAAAAGTTATTCTGAAGTTAACTTATTACAAGTTTAACTGGACATTAAGAAATTGGGCCTTAAACGGTTTATATTCTCGTACTTATTAAATTTGTGTATACTGTTTGTGAACTCCGCATAAAAAATTGGCCAATCCATTTGATTGCCAGCAAATACTGGAAGCTCTTGTGATATAGCTTGTCGTGTCATTAATGTTTCAATATAATTCTGATTGTTAGTATTATTATTTGTAACTTCTAATTTTTGCGGCTGTCCGCTTACCCACTCACGTGCGTAATGCAACTTTTGCTCAGGTTCGTGTTGTCCATAGTCGTCGTCCAGATTAAATTGATCATCCAGTTATGCTTGTTCCTGTTGCTTTTGCAGATTTAACTGTTGCTCCTTAAATTCGAGCGCCGCACGTTGTTCTTGTAGCTGTTGTTGTTCCTTTAAAAATTGCATTTCACATTGAAGCTGTTGTACTCTTTTACAAGAGCGCTGTGATATCCGCGATTGTGTGTCGTCGTCTTGCAGCATAGAAATCGATGTCCCTTTTACACTGTGGTCACACTGTTCGGCAGGTCGGTGCTCCAGTTGCTTTGCTTTCACCATCTTCCTGGTTTGTATCGTTGGTGTTGATGCCTGCATCACCGTGTTGTCGCAAGGCGAACAAAATCCATACCCCAAAGATTTTTCGTCCACAGGTGTCTCCAGTAGTTGCTTTTTTGATTTTTTGCGTGGCGCCATGATCGGTGTCTACGATCTTCCTTCTTCTTCTTACAATACTTGTCTGATCAAATGTCGTAGTCTGTGTGCGCATGCATGCATACCAAACTCACAAACATATATATGTATGCCCGTCAGTTTCGCATACACATACACTCACAGACGTATGTATGCTTAGTCAGTTTTGCCTACACACACTCTCACAGAAAAAATCTGATGCAATTACGTCGTTTTTTCCGAAATGTCAATTTTGGTGATTTGATGGACCATGTTGTCCATATGCCAGTCAGTAAAAGCTCGAAGGACCATGTTGTGGCTCATAGAGCCATGTCGTTTAAGTTACCTTAAAGATGGAACACAAATAACTATATTATTATCATCCGGCTCGAAGGACCATGTTGTGGCTCATAGGACCATGTCGTTTTAGTTACCTTAAAGATGGAACACAAATATATTATTATCATCCGGGTCGAACGACCGATACGTTGTATGCATGCCGGTCTGGTTGTTCGATGGATCTTGATATTGTTGTTCGTGTATCCAAACTCCAAGATATACGATTCTTTGTTGTCAGTAAATTAACATTTCGGTTTATTACGCACTAATAGTCTTTATTTTCTTATGATGGTTGATATATTGTAAGATGAAAGTAACATATTAAATTAATACATATGATGGCATTCATTTGAGTCTTCTCGTCATGGGATCCAAAGTAGAGGAGATCGATTCTTAAAAGCATCGATGATCATGTTAAAATTAAATATCGATACTATCACTTCAAGTGATTTGTAATATCGAGTAAACCAAAAATACATACATGTGATCATCGATATAATAAACTTAAATTAACATATCTTCATCAACACCTGGTGAACTGGAATCCAGTAGATGTGCACGTTTTTTGAGATGCCCAGAGCGTCTAGCATTTGTCTGCTTGCCGGAACGTTCCGAGAGCTTATGTAGTAGGCATGCAGGGCTTTCATTGCTGCCTGACTATCAACGAATATGATTACCTTTACCTTAACCGCTGCTTGCCTTAATGCAAAGCTCTCCGCTTGGAATATGCTGCAATAATCAGGGAGTTTGTAAGACAGTCTCATTGGTGGCTAAGCGCAGTACAATGCTGCATCCAACCCCATCTTCCATCTTTGAGCCATCTGTATACACGTTTATGGCCACCTGCTCTGCTCTGTGGGCGTGAAGATAAAATTGGTTTTTGGGGTCATGTAGAATTTTTCTATTTGATTTCTTCCAATTGTGCTGTGCCCTTAGTTGTGGACCGTCAAATTGCCTATAGTGCAGAGACGTTACGCAGTCTTTTTTGCCGTTAGGCGTGCCTGAATGTCTAAGGGGCTAGCACTCAGTATAGTTTGTATATCTCAGCGCCCCTGTGATGCATATAAGTGCACGTCGATAAGTTTTTTCCATCATTTTTAGATAACTGGACTTCTCCGTTGCTTAAGCGCCTGGAACTCCGAAACGCCCAGGGAGAACAAAACTTTTGCCTTTGATACAGACAATATACAAACTCTGTCCACTACCTCCAGCTTTACGCCCTCCCACGGAGCGTTCAGCGCAGCCATGAATCCGGTGACCAACTTCAGGGTGAGGTCATCCCTGCAGCTAAGAATCTTGACTCCAGAGAGCTAAACCGCTACATCAAAAGAAATGGGAAGCGAGTCCGGTTCACCCATACGCTTCAAAAGCTCATCGAACAGCACTACCTCCACTTCTTCCACTGTTCGGGCTTCCATTGGATGATAGGTCAGTCCGGTTGATGAGCGCGGCGACTAGGTGCCACGTCTACACATCGCTGGCTGTCGGCTTTGAGCGCGACACTAGGTTTTTGCAGGCCAGAAGCTCCTCCACCTTGTTGGCAAAACTGTTATCCGCGAAGTCATGTTTATCCTTGCCGTCATGTTTATCTACACTCTTCGATCTTTTGGTCGGCCACTTTTGCTGGCTGACCTAATCCGACATAAGAGCACGCTTGCAATTCGTGAGCTGAACCCTGATCTATATTCAGCTATGACCTGGCCTGCTTCAACCAGTACGAAGGTTTGACTGCTGGCGACACGGAGAAGTATTGCTCCCCTTGTCGCCGCCGGTGGTCACTGTCAATTCCACCGACGTTTGGGCTGACATCCCAGCCCGTGTTTGACCGTCCTTCTCCAAATGATCTTTTTTCTTGGAAATCTTTTCATAGCATTATAGCCTTGCTGCCAATAAACTTAAACAGAAGCATTTGAGAAGCACGCAGCGCACCTTTCCAAGGCGTCGCCCAGTACCTCCAGCCGAGTTGCACCAAACTACATTTCGATCAGTATGAGGCAGCACGGTGCCTGTTGTCTTGGCTTACACTGCACCCTTACGGTGTCAGAGAAATTGAGAAATTCGGTTTGCACCATACCCTCGCCGTTCTGAAGCCATAAGGCAGTGTGGAGTTCACCTTTGCCTCTCCGCAAGGCAAAAAACAACAAAGTGCCCCTCGTTTGTTTCGAGGCAGCACGATGCCCATTGCCCAGCCGGCACCCTCGAGGAGAGTTCAGTTGAGGATTCTTGCCAGCCAATAAACAATATAAAGTTTTATAAAAATACTGATATCCTAATCCAAGTCCTCATCCCATAGAGGGGAGACCAGTCAGTCTGGGTTAAGAGCCAGGTAACTTTAACAAAATCGGTGTTCCGAAATTGACGTACTTGGCTTAATGGCTCTCCACACTGGCGTAGAGCACAGCCAGGCAAAGTGATAAACACATATGGGCTGGGTGATACAGATAGAGGGATGGATCCAAAACAAAAATGCAATCAATCATTCTATTGAGAGAATTTCGGATTAATTAGAAAATCATTCTGTGCCGTTGGGATCAAGACGCCTGAATCAGTACAAGAAATGCAAGTACCATCAGCAATATAAAAATCGCCAAGAACTACAAGAATATCGCGATCAGAAAGCATAGAAGATACAGAAAGTATTTGCTCACATATGTGGATGGTACACAGAGTTGTCAGATAAACAAGGTGTCGGGAGCAGCAACCATATTAGCATTAATCCTTTACTTGCCATCATGTACATAGCCTAAACGGCTGCTCGCGGCATTTGCTAATAAGTCGTTTTTAATTTATTGTCATAAACAATTGCGCGGTTGTGTACTTGGACGAAGCTGACACTCGGTCAAGCCACAGCCCCTTATCATATGGTTACATATTAGTATGTGTGCCAATATACGATTAGGTGAATATTTTAATTTGAACTTGTTTAACATTAATAGCTGTAAAAAAAAGCTTGGTAACTCAATATTTGGAGACCCCGGCGAGATATTTCTAACTCGCATTAAAGTGCAATCAATAAGCACAGTGGCTACTGTAAAAATTGTAAGTGCGTATATATATATAAAACTTAGCTATAATTTGTAGCGCAATCTTCAAAACGGAATTGTGCCTTATTCGTTTCATACGCGCGCTCACAATCACCGCTAAGGCTAATGACACTTGTATTCCTCTTTGTGCTTAGTGCAATAGATTTTTCTATCGCCGTTCACTACTAGAAGGCTGCATTCGAGAACTTTCGAAACTTTGCAACTTAATTGTTCGATAAGTGTTGCTTGATCAGAGTCAAGCTTCATTTAATATTAGGCACTGTGCGCTAGAAGAGCTCCAGTTTGACGAAATAGATATAGAAACTGATGTATTTTAAAATCACGCTTAAGAGTGCAATTAGACATTCGCAAATCGCATACACAGCGTTCATCTACATAGCTGCCCGATGAGTCGGCAGTTAATTATGTCGGTAAACGAGCTTATGGAATTCGCCTAAATGAATGAACGACATTCTGAATATGCCAGCTTTTTCTCAGAATTTGATTGGTGATCAACAAGGATCCCGATTTAAATGAATCAAAGGGGGTGATTCGAAACAATTTGAAAATTGTGAATGAAATGTATTAGGCTGGCCAGCGCTATTTCGAATGTTGCCAAACATTCTCATCAGTGACCTTTCTGTTTAGAATTATTAAACTCAAACGTATCATATATGAAACAATAGTCGGGGACAGGAGGTTAATGGGTAGAAGCTTAGATAAATTGATAAAAATGAAAGCTTTAGAGTAAATGGTTAGAATTACAAATGCAGTCGTTGATGTAAAACTCTGATTAGCCAGGGATGAATGTCGTCAGGGAAAAGCCCGGTGGCTAAGACTTCCGCCTCGTTAACGAGAGGTCCCAGGTTCAACTCCTGTCCCCGACTATAGTTTCATTTCCGATCAGTTTGAGTTTAAAAATTCTAAACAGAAAGGTCACTGATGAGAATGTTTGGCAACATTCAAAATAGCGCTATCTGGCCAGCCTAATACATTTCACACACCATTTTCGGAATGGTTTGAATCACCCCCTTTGATTCATGACGTCGAGCCTGTATTAATAATTGCAACAAGTAGAAACGTCGCTTAAAAACACATATATCTTAATCTATATTATACTAGCTGTATCCGGCGCGCGTTGCTACGCCAACAACTAAAATAAATTTAAGAAAAATAATTTTAAAGAAAAATCGGTACACAAATATTCAATTCATTCTAAGCTATTTTATTGCTTTTGATTATTTCGAAAAATTCGATGTTTATTGAAGTGCTGTGGGATACACAATATTTATTGTTTTTCCATCTGGTGCGTAAACGAATAAATCAGAATGTTTTCCGACACGTGAGCAAGCCACATAGCTGTCCATGTGAGAAGCATGGATTCTCCAAATGTAATCCAGTCTTGTTGCTCGTTGCTCGTCTGATTCTGAGGCTCGGCATGCTCTTCTCTTTCGTGCTTGAGGTGTAGATCGGCCAATTGCTCGTCGGTTAGGAGGCATAATTATACAGGAACGACGTGATGCTTTTGAATCTATAAGATGTCGCCGAGTCGACGATGGTATACGATGCTACCAAAAAAAAAAAACTGCACAGCAAATGTGTTCGGAATGTCAATCAGCAGTCAAATCCTTCACAAACACATTCGATGATCTTCGTAAATTCATTGTAAAAAATGAATATAATCAGCTCACGGAAACTACAAATATTCAATCCGATTGAAGTATTTATCTTAATTAATTCAGCTTACGATGAAATACACAAAATTATTAGAAAAACACTCCCAAATATTAAAATACGCACAATATTGTCTGTTTAATGTGAGCTAGATATGAATTTCACAATCTACACAAATTCGTATGTCACTCTCGAAAGAAACAGTTTGTGTACATGTGTTTGACAATTTGCTTTAATCGAACGTTTAGGTTTTTTTTTTGTTTTCGCTTCTGAGTCGAAACGAATAATGATTTCATACACAAACTTTAAGCCCCAGGACCGAATTTTTGTTTCGGCCTACTGGGGTTTTTAAAGTGTGCATGAAAAAGATTTATTAAAATAATATTTTTTAACACAATGTAATAAATGAAGAACCACTCTACCGATACATGGAAGCGCCATCTTGTGGTAACTTTTATTAATACGAATATCATATTCATCTTACCCATTAAAAATATATCATCTTACCCATTAATAATACATCATCCTACTGATTTTCATGACAATCGGTTGAACGGGGCAGACGTTGCTACTCTGCAGCGCCACCTGGGGGCGAGTTGCATCTATGAACATGTCATATTCGTGTCCTCTGTGTAAAAATATATGGTCATACTGATTTTCATGATAATTGGTTGAACGGGCCAGAAGTTGCTACTCTGCAGCGCCACCTGCGTTGCTACTAAAGAGACAAGTGCGAACGATGAGCCGATATCGGAAAAGGGTAAAAACATACTTGCCGATGAAATAGGAAAGGGAGACGGACATCGACTCTTTCAGAGGAGTTCCAAGGTGCCTAGGACTCCACCTAGAAGCCAGCCCATTAATAATGGCTTGGGGGAGGATATTGCTGCCGGAGCTGCTGAGCTTCTGGTTGTCGATTCCCCATCCGACCGGATGGAGATCGGGAAGCATAATTCCTCTACGGGATCGCAAATTATGCGGGCTCGAACTGAGGAAGAGCTGATAATGGCAAGGTGCCTTGAGGCTGTCGCCAAGATGAAGGAGGCAACGAACCGACAAAAAAACATCTCAAATGATGTCAAGTTCGGCCTTGCCACTTTGGAAGAGGCCTTCTCAGCCATGAAGGCTTGCAGGTCCACTTGGAAGGGCCTAGAGGAGGAAGAAATGAGACAGAAGGAAGAAGATAAAGAGGAGACAAAAATATATATGCCAGAGAAACGCACAGCGTCCAGCCCTGCGGGACTGAACGACACAAAGCGCATTAAAACGGTGGACACCAATCGGGAACATGTGGTCATATCGAAGAGGACCAAACGGAAGCTAAAGCTGTCGAAAAAAAGGAAAGAGATGGCCGAGGAGTTAGTGCCCTCGATTATGAAAGACACCCCTAAGGCGAATCAGGCTCCCAGGGGAAAAAGAAAGGGAAGTAACAATACCAGGGCGAGAACGGAGGCGATCCTGATCCGGGCCGAGGAAAGTCGGTCTTACGCAGATATCCTCAAGGAAATCAAGGGCAAGGTAAATCCGGAAAGCTCAGGGGTCCAAGTAAGGACCATCCGGGAGACCCGAGCCGGTGGTGTCCTCCTGGAAATTGAAGCAGGCTCCAAGGACAGTGGTGCCTTCCGGGACTCGATTGCGGTTGTGCTAGGGGGACAGGTATCTGTGTCCTGCTTGAAGCCTAGGTGCTCAGTGGAGATCCGGGATCTTGACTGCCTCACAGAGGAGGCTGATATTAAAGCAGCCCTCAAGCGGGATTTACCCAGCCTTGGGGAAGTTAGGGTCGGACTTATCCCGAGAATTCTGAGGGGGCAAAGATTGGCGGTGGTTGAGATGGACCAGTGCGATGCGTCTATAATCCTCGGTCGCGGTAAGATACGCATTGGCTGGGTAAATTGCCGAGTGCGGGAAAGGACTTCTGTGATGCGCTGTTACAGATGTCTTACCTACGGGCATGTGGCCAAGGGTTGCAGGGGGCCTGATCGCAGCTCCGTGTGCTACAAATGTGGAGCAACCGGGCATAAGGCCATGACGTGTGACGCGGTGCCACGTTGCTTTATATGTGCGGAGAAGGGCCTAAACGGAGAAGACCTCGCCCACAAACCAGGGTCCGGGAAGTGTAGAACCTTTAAAGAGGCGCTCGGGAAGGCCAGAGAGAAAGCACAATGATCCGCGTCCTCCAAGCAAACACGAATAGGAGCCGAACTGCTAACGACTTGCTGTATCAGTTGGCGTTAGAGAAGAAGGCCGACCTGCTACTGCTGAGTGAGCAGTACAGGAATAGAGAGTCTACCTCTTGGCACTCGGATAATCTTGGTACCGCAGCCATCTGCGTGACGGACTCCGGAAAGGCACAGGTCGCCGGGCACGGACAGGGGAACGGATATGTCTGGGTGAGGTGTGGGACGGTGACATATTTCAGTTGCTACCTTACGCCCAACGAGACGATTCAAAGTTACAGAGGCCAACTTGACGGTCTTGAAGACGCAGTGATGAGGTCTCCTGGATACAAGGTGGTGGTGGCCGGGGACTTCAACGCGAGAGCCTTGGAATGGGGTATGCCCTACCCCGACGCACGGGGTAAGCTCGTAATGGAGATGATCTCGAGAAAGGGCCTTATAACATTGAATATTGGGGACGTGACGACCTTTCGAAGACCGGGATATGGGGAAACAATCCCTGATGTCTCGTTCGTCTCGGAGGGCCTCGCTCCGCTTGTTCGGGATTGGAGGGTCATTGAAGACTACACCGCTAGTGACCACCAATATATAATGTTTGATGTAGGCAACGGTGGCTTCCAATGCACAGAGACACGAGGGCAAATGTCAAGATGGAACCTCTCGAGGATGATGACCGAGACATTTGAAGGACATCTTGCCAGGGGTGCTGAATTGATCGAAGAGGTTGGCGAGCGTTGGGGCGTATCAGCGGAGACTCTGACGGTCTCAACCATTCAAGACGGCCTGTGAGGCCTCCATGCCACGCAGTAGCCCCCGGCACGATAAAAGACCTGTCTATTGGTGGAAACCGGAGATAGCGGACCTGCGCAGAAAATGCCACAGGCTTCGACGCGCCGCGCAACGCGCAAGGAATCGAATTGAAGCAAATGAAAGATCCGCGGAACATAAAGCTGCAAAAAAGGAACTGCGACGAGCCATTAACCAGAGCAGGGCCCGCTGTTGGAGGGATTTAGTGGAAGACGTAGACAGGGACCCCTGGGGACTGGGTTACAAAATCGTTACCCGAAAATTGGGAGCTCTAAAACCTGTTGAGCCAAAAGAAGCTGTGCTAATGGCGCTGTTCTCTCAGCACCCGACAAGGCCCCAGAGGCATTGGGACCAAATGGAGGAAGTTCCTCTGTTTACCCTGGAAGAACTAAAGCAGGCGGTCCTCACGATGAAGGAAAATAAGGCACCTGGCCCGGATGGTATACCGAGCGAGGTTCTGAAGTTGGTATACCGGCAGAAACCGGGACTTCTATTGCGCATGTATAATGCAAGCCTGGTAGAGGGGGTTTTCTTTTAAGGTTGGAAAACGGCAGCACTGATAAGCAAAGGAAAAGGCGACCCAGACTCTCCATCGTCCTACCGTCCGTTGTGTATGCTGGATACGGCGGGAAAACTAATGGAGAAGCTTATAAGGTCAAGGCTACAGGCAGCAATTAGTAACGCTGGTGGGCTCTCACCGAGACAGTATGGGTTCAGGGCGGGCAAGTCCACGAGGGACGCAGTCCTTGAGGTAGTTGCAGCGGCTAAAAGTGCCGAGGAACACAACCACTTCTCACGCCGAGTGGTGCTCCTAGCAACCCTTGACGTAAGAAATGCGTTCAACTCGGCTAGGTGGACAGACATCAAGGAGGCTCTAGAGCATAGTTTCGGGGTACCAGCATATCTGCTCCGAATGATAGATGCTTATCTTGCGGATCGCGGACTGCTCTGTGAGACCAGAGAGGGAGTGAAGAGGAAGGTGATCACATCGGGGGTGGCCCATGGATCTATCCTAGGACCGGATCTCTGGAACGCCACCTACGATGGTTTACTGAGACTGGAAATGCCAGAGGAGACACGACTGGTTGGGTATGCGGACGACGTTGCAGCACTTGTGGCAGCGCGCGACCTGGAACGGGCACAGCTCAAGCTCAATCAAGTGATGAGAACTGTCGGAAGCTGGATGGCGGCACATGGGCTATCACTTGCGTTACAAAAGACAGAAGTGGTGATACAAAGCAAGAAAAGGATACCGATGATCGTCCCGGTGAGAATCGGTGAAGCTACGGTGATGTCCAAACGATCAGTCAAGTATCTTGGTATAATGATAGACTCCAAGCTGAACTTCTTCCACCAGATCAAACAGGCGGCAGATAAGGCGGCGGGCGGCGTGACTGCGCTTAGTAGATTGATGGCCAATGTTGGGGGTCCATCTCCCAGCAAACGCCGTCTGATGATGAGCGCAGTTCAGTCCGTCCTGCTATATGGAGAGGAGATTTGGGCCGACTCGCTCAAAAAAGAAATGTACCGGATGAGGCTCGCACAAGTGCAACGAAGGGGGGCCTTAAGAGTAGCTTCGGCTTATCGCACGGTATCGGAACCAGCGGTATTGGTGATCGCTGGAGTGACACCAATACATATCCTTGCTAAAGAGCGGCGGGCGATTTACTTAAGGAGAACTGCCGGGGAAGGGGAAATCGTGTCCCAAGAGGAAAAAGCCCGTACAATCCAACAATGGCAAAGTCTCTGGGAGAGTGACAGCAGAGGAAGATGGACAGCGCGTCTTATTGCAGATGTGGAGCCGTGGACCAAAAGGAAGCACGGCGAGGTAGATTACTACCTTACACAGCTGCTCTCGGGACACGGCTACTTTCGCCACTACCTCCACCGAATGGGAAAGGCAGCATCACCCGACTGTTTGTACTGCCCCGCAAGCAGAGACAACGCGGAGCCCACATTTTTTGTATGTCGCAATTGGGACTGGCTGCGCGCGACGCTAGAGCAAGAGACGGAGAGCACAATCACACCGGACAATATAGTTGCGGTGATGCTTCAGAGGGAGGGCAACTGGGACCTTGTGGCGCATTACGTGCAGAGGATCTTGAGGGCCAAGAAGACCGATCTTGATCTGAATCAAGATCACAGTAATGTCGAGCTCGTATGAATGGAGAAAGAGGAGCTTGCAAGAAGCCTTGGAAGAAGTAGATGGCATTATGGGCTACAGGAAGGATCTAGCCCGAAGTAATGTGTTAAACGGTCCCGGACTAGATGACGAAATATGGCAGAAGGAACTGGATGAGATCACTGGGTAGTCTGGACGCAGACCAAGAAGAGAGCGCTTGGCGCGAAAGGGCCCCACTTCGAAATAATGCGAGAGCTTTTCCGAAGTGGAAGAGGCCCAGAGAGGCGGGGTTGTTAGTGGGTGCAAGCCCCACATACCACATTGCGACGGCAACGTGAGATGCAGAAGGCATTTTCCCCGCCTCTGCCCAAAAAAAAAAAAATAAAAAATTATTATTATTATTATTATTATTATTATTATTATTATTATTATTATTATTATTATTATTATTATTATTATTATTAGGGACCCATGGGTATTATTAGGTTATTATTCACATGTATTATTATTATTATTAGTTTATTATTACGCATGTATTATTATCATTAAAACAATTATTATTATTATTATTATTATTATCATTAGAAGCATTGTTATGATCATTATTACCAACTTATAATTATTATTATTCAAATTATTATTATGGAATTATTATTATTTTTGGCATGATTATTATTTATTATTATTATTATGGATACTTATTATTATTATTATTATTATTACCAACATCACAACCCAGGCACAATAGCTCGCCACCAGGATTAATAATATACAAGATGATGAGCATTATTATTAGGATTATCATTATTATTAGTATTATTGTCTGTAATTATTAAGATGATTAACATGCTATTAGTATAACATAAGAAACATCAGCATGGATGTTATTAAGATGGATTGTCATGATTATTATGAGCTTCTTGACGTGCTAGAGAGAATCAGAAGAAGCTTGGAAAACCGTCTGAAAAAAAAGCAGATGTCGAAAATTGCAGGCGACGTGGTTGAAAAGCCACGGAGCGACAATCAATCCACGCACCAGTGACTTCCAGTCACCAAAAGAGGATCGCCACGGCGACATGCTGCCGGCATCGGCTAAGAAGCGAAGAGCAAGGAACCAGACGCTTTCAAATAGTTCCCTCCAAGAGGAGCAAGCAACTAAAAGATAAGCGAAGCAGTGAAAGTCCTCAGACCAAAAGCCAAGTGTAGAGAAAGCGGGGAAACCAAGAAACCCGTAACAAACGAAGGATGAGGCCCTAATGCAGTTCTAATCAAGCCAGCAACCGGAAAGAGCTACAAAGTCGACGTACTACAAAAGATCAATACGCTCAGTCAAGAAAACGAGAAATCTGGCGACATGCTACTGGAAGTGGTTTAAGGAAGCTGAAATCCAAATCTTGAGGTGGCTCGATCAGATACACACTTAAGGATGGACGAGATGCAGGGAAAGTCCTCAGACCAAAAGCCAAGTTAGAGATACGAAGCGCTGGACACCCTAACAGAACAAGATGTACAGCGTCTTAAGTGAGCTATGTATCAGATCAGCGGAGGACACATGGGCACAAGATGATCAAAGTCTACCTTTCAAATAAGTCAACTAGCTCTAGGTGCGAACGAAAGCTTAAAGAGCGTTATCCACTGAAGACGCAGCTAAAGTTCTTGCGAGGCCAGCAATTAAAATAGGATGGACAAGATGAAGGTCCTACAAGGGCAACACGATACTAGGTGCTAAGTTGCAGACAACCTTTTAGACCAAATTATACTTGAGCAAAAAGCCGATCTAGTAATCATCAGCGAACAATGCAAAAGTAAACAAAGTGGGAGCTGGTTTGAGGACGAGACGAAGACGGCAGCAATATGGCTCCCAAGCGCAAGTTCCGCTCAGCAATTAGACACGGGTCATGGAAAAGGTTACGTTTTCGTCAAATTAAAGAACGTCACTATTATCAGCTGCTATCCGACGCCAAGCGACGATATACAAACCTTTCAAGAGAAACTAGACTCTATCGAGGATACAGCAATGCAAACATCAGGAGAACTGGTAGTAGCAGGCGATATCAACTCGAGAGCCGAAGAGTGGTGCATGCCCTCAACAGACTTTAGAGGTCGCAGAGTCCTCGACATGGCTGCAAGACTTGGGCTCCTAGTAGCCAACAACGGATCGAAACCCACGTTCAGGCGAATCGGGAACGAGGGCACCATCCCAGACATAACACTAGTCTCAGAAAAGTTGGCGAGCAATATCAATGATTGGAAAGTGTTGGACGTTTACAACGGAAGCGATCACGAGTACATCACCTACAAAATAGAGAGTGCCACGGCGAGGAGCGTGATACCAATCACCACACGACGCAGATGGAACGTAAATCGGCTGAACGAAATACAACTTATAGCCGAGATCGACAAGAGTGGAATTGCAAACACTAACACAGAAAACACCGCCGACGTTGTCAAAAGAACAATGGATAGTATAAAAAAAGCGTGCAACAAGTCAATGCCCAAAACAGGCCATCCACGTCGGCAAGGACAGGAAGTCTACTAGTGGACTGACGAAATAAGGACGCTTAGAGAAAACTGCATCAGACACAGACGCTCTCTCACTAGAGCAAGACGCCGAGGCGACTCTTCAGTGCAGGATGAACAATACCGGAGGGCTAAGAAAGATCTGAACATAGCAATCAAGAGCAGCAAGCAAGAAAAGTGGAGATCCCTATGCTACGATATAAACACTAACCCATGGGGATTGGGCTACAAAATTGTAATGAAAAAGTTGAGAGCTAGGAGCGCAGTGCCAGATATTGCAGAGGACCAAATGGAAAAGATAGTCCGTGCACTGTTCCCCCCCCCACCGACCCAAATCAACTTACATCCAACATCCGATGAACGAAGAAGAATCAGATCCCTTCACCGAGGAGGAGCTAATTAACGCATCGAACGGCCTAAGAAGCAGGAGATCTCCGGGACCTGACAACATCCCCACAGAGGTACTTAAGACAATAGCACGAAACCGGCCCACTATACTGTTAAACATGTATAATAACTGCCTCCGAAGCGGAACCTTCCCCGACCCATGCAAGACACAAAGACTTGTACTGATTAGTAAAGGCAAAGGCGACCCCAAAACACCAGCAGCGTACAGGCCTCTATGCATGCTAAACACAGCGGGGAAACTACTGGAAAAGCTTACAAAAACAAAACTGACAGCCGCGGTAGAAAGTGCCGGTGGCCTCTCTTCGAGACAGTATGGTTTCAGGCGTGGAAGATCTACCATTGGAGCCATACAGGAGGTTGTCAACGTTGCCCTCAAAAGCAAGCAGAACAAGTAAGAAGGCTCTAGTCGAGATTTCCCGACTAGGAGATACCCCGAACCCTGTACATAACGCGTACAGTCATTGTCTGTATGCATCTGTGACCTAAACTTCAATCTTCGATATCTCTGGTGTTTCTTAACCGATTTCGATGAAATTTTCAGAAAAGTTCTATCGTTATCCATTATTGTAACCCCCATAATTACATTTTCCAAATTCGCGATTTAACCGATCACATGTGTATATCGGAAACTAGAAAAATTATCGATTATTTTTAAACAAACTTGTTCCGCTCATGGTAAAGGAGAACTTATATTCAAAATCTGCAGTCTCTAGCTCTTGTAGTCTCTGAGATCGACGCGTTCATACAGACAGACAGACGGACAGACGGACGGACATGGCTATATCGACTCGGCTGTTGATGCTGATCAAGAATATATATACTTTATGGGGTCGGAGATGCTTCCTTCTGCCTGTTACATACTTTTGCACAAAACCATTATACCCCTTTTATCCATTTTATGGGTTAGGGGTATAAAAACCACTACTCGCGACCAGTAGTAGTACTTGCTAAACTTGATGTAAAAAATGCGTTCAACAGCGTTAAGTGGACCGACATACTGGATACACTAAAGACCCGATTCCGAGTACCTACATATCTCCTAAATATGATTGACAGCTATCTCGATAATCGGAAGCTGCTATATTCAAGCACAGGCGGAGAAAAATGCCGTCAAATAACGTCGGGTGCAGCGCAAGGCTCCATACTCGGACCAGAACTATGGAATATTAGTTACGACGATATCCTTCGCACAGAAATGCCGGACGACACATTCCTTGTAGGATACGCGGACGATATCGTCGCGGTCATCACAGCGAGGAACATGGACCACGCACAGAGGAAGCTAAATCAGACGATGATACGAGTTAAACACTGGTTAGGCTCACACAGCTTACAGCTAGCAATGGAAAAAACTGAGATCTTGCTGGTGTCCTGACGCCGGATGCCACTAGAGATTGACGTGAGAGTCGGCGAAACGAACCTAAAAACAAAGAAAGTAATCAAATACCTAGGGATCAAGCTCGACACTAAGATGACATTCGGAGCGCAGATTAAATACGCTAGAACTAAAGCGGTAGAGGTAACAAAATCACTTAGCAGACTCATGGCAAATGTTGGCGGTCCATTCCAGTCAAAGCGCAAACTGCTTATGGAAGTGAACAACGCAATCCTTCTGTACGGTTGTGAGGTTTGGGCAGACACACTCAAAGCAAAATGTAGGTTAAGGCCTCTGCTAGAAGTACAAAAAACGGCTGCGTTAAGGATAGCAAGTGCATACCGTACACTTCAGGTGCAGCAGCACTTGTAATAGCAGGCGTGACACCGATGGACCTGCTGGCCAAAGAACGCAAACAAATTTTCGAGCTAAACAATCCATGTCAAAGCATTAAAGCAATCAAAGAGGAGACGTTGGCGCTATGGCAAGAGAGATGGAATAACGAAAGGTACGGCAGATGGACAGCTAGACTCATAAGATGCGTTAAATCATGGAAACAGCGGAAACATGGAGACGTTGACTTTTACGTCACGCAGATGCTAACTGGCCACGGATACTTCAGCGCCTACCTACACCTGAAAGGGAAGACCACGGAGGCCAGCTGTGTATATGGAGATGCCGAATGCGACAACGTGGAACACACAATATTCCAATGCGAAAGATTTGCAGGGAGACGATTCCATCTATCGCAAAGAATTGGACCAATCACGCCAGAGAATCTCATCGCAAAAATATGCAAACTGGAGGGAAATCACCGATTTTGCTGGCTATGTACTGCGGCAAAAAAAGAAAGACCTAGACGAGAGGTCATAACTGGGCAATCTGGACGCAGATAACTAAAAGTAGGCGCTAGGCGCTTAATGGCACCACCTCGAAGTAATGCGAAAGCCTTTTCGAGGTGGAGATAGACCAGACGAGGGGGGGTTTTAGTGGGTGCGAGCCCCACATACCTCTCTGCGACGGCAGATGGAGAGATGCGTACAGGCATTTCCCCCCCTCAGCCCAAAAAAAAAAAAAAAATTATTATTATTATATTATTATTATTATTATTATTATTATTATTATGGGGTCGGAAGGCTCGATTGTATGGCAACGTGTCTGATAGCTTTAACATGGCAAAGCTCAGCATAACCCATACAAGCGACCTTCAAGCAGCTCATCGCCTCCCCGTGGCGACCCCGGACACTGATACTCCGGTCTCCCGACAGAGTACCTGCTAAGATGAGAAGGCGTCCCAGCTGATCCCTGACGCAAGAAAGGACCACCGTGGAAAAATCCAGGACGCGACTGCACCCGAATCGGGCGGCATCCTGGTTAGCGTCTGACCCATAGTGGGCGGCTACCTTTGAGGTCTTTCTCCGAATCGGTAGACAAAAAAGAAGATCCGTCGCCGATGACTAAGGCATTCCAACACCTGAGTACCCAGACTGAACACCTGATGAAATGGCTGATGGGCTAATGCTGCAGTCACCGCCGTCCTATTAAAACCTGGCGAGTCTTGAAGTACGTTCAAATCGCATCACCGTTGAATTGGTGGTACAGGTGCAGTTGAGAAAACTCCTGCTTAGCGTCCGTCCTGGCTCTGAACAAAGGCACTCATAAGGTCCTTTGTCAACCCTTGCGCGGACCTCACTGCTTGCAAAGGGACCCACGGGGACATTACGGATGACTGTACATGTGCGACGAGATAGCGGCTTTAAGTTGGGACCCATACAGCATGAACAAAAACGACAACAACCAACAAAACGAGGAAACAGGAAAGAGCGAAAAAGAAAGAGGTCTATTCGGCAGAAGTAGCATGATCGCAAGGTCGCCAATACAAAGTGCGACACTCATAGAACCTACGCCGCAGGGCACCCCGCATGCGTCAAAAGCGCTTGGGAGCCAGGCTACACCCATTGCAATGCTAGTAGATGAGCAATCGCCATCGCGGAGCCAAAGCGAGCTGCCAATTCACAGCTCACCCCGGCAGGCATTGATAAGTAAGATGAGAGCGCTAGAGGATGAGTCACTGGCACAGTGCAGATCCGTACTTAGAAAGATGAAACATGCCATGCAAAGGCAGCGAAACATAAGCATGGATGTTAAAGACGGCATCTCAGAGCTTAGCGAGCTCTTTGATGTAATGCAAAATTACAGAAAAAGCTGGATTATTGCCGAAAAGGAGAGATTGGTGGAGGCCAACAAGGCTCCGATGAAGAAACCAGTTGCTGAGGGAAACGAAACTCCGTTGTCAGTACCTAAGAGAGCCGCTACAAGCCCAGCAGCGCAAGACTCCAGCAAAAAGAAAAAAAATATGAAGGATGACGACGAATTTCAGATTGTCTCTCACAAAAAGGGAAAGCCTAAGAGCGACAAACCGAAGGAGACCGCATTATCAAGCAATAGGGCAACTGCTCAAGGCGTGGCGAATCCAAGGACAAGGACACGGCCCAGGCTCGATGCACTGTTAGTCAAACCTGCGGAAGGCAAGAGCTACGTTGACGTGCTTAAACAATTAAGGAAAAACATGATGACAGAAGAAGCCGACAACGCCATACGCTCGGTTAGGAAAACAAAGAGGGGGGATATGTTAGTAGAACTATCGAAAGGAAGTAAATCTGACACCCTGTGTGAAACAATAAAAGACACCCTCAAAGATAATGCGTCAGTAAGGGTTATCAAACCGACGACTAAGGTGGAAATCCGCGACTTGGACAGCCTGACAGAGGAGGAAGAAGTCATTGCGGCAATCAAAGCAGTGGTAGGCGACGCATGTCAGGAGATTCAAGTACACCTGACGAAGGTCAATAGCTCAGCGCCAAAACGCGCCTTCATCACCATGTCAATGGAAGACTCATTAAAAATTCTAAAGGACCAAAGGATCAAAGTTGGGTGGACAAGATGTCGAGTTAAGCCATGCCTTGACATCAAACGATGCTTCAAATGCCTTGGAATAGGACACCTACAGAAGGACTGCAACGGACCAGACCGGAGAGATGTCTGCATGAGATGCGGAGAAAAGGGACATAAAATGAAGGGCTGCACGAAAACGCCAAAGTGTTGTTTATGCACACAGGAAGGCCATAAAGAGACGAACCACCTAATAGGAACGACCTACTGCAAAGCCAGATCCGGAAAGGCCAAAAAGTGATAGTTTTGCAAGCAAATCTACACAGAAGCCGAACAGCAGATGCTCTGCTATCCCAGATAGTCCTCGAACAGCAAGCAGATTTGGTTATAATCAGTGAGCAGTATAGGAATAAATCAAGTGGATGCTGGCTAGAAGATGAGTCGAAGACGGCCGCAATATGGCTCCCGGGCACAAGCAAGGCCGTTGTCCATAGTACAACGAAAGGAAGATGCTTTGTTCATGCACGAACTGAGAAATACAACATAATGAGCTGTTACCTAACGCCAAGCGATGACATCAACACCTTCGTAGAAAAAATTAATGACATTGAGGACGCGGCGTTGCAAGTTAATGGAAATCTTGTCATAGCAGGTGACTTTAACTCAAGAGCAGAAGAGTGGGGCATGCCCTCGACCAACTCTAGAGGCCGCAGAGTTCTAGACATGGCAGCAAGATTGGGAGTTGTGGTCGCAAACGTCGGTTCAGCACCAACATTTAGACGGACAGGAACCATTGGTACAATCCCGGATATCACGCTTGTTTCAGAAGGACTCGCGGGACAAATCGCAGATTGGAAGCTCCTAGATACCTACAATGGAAGCGATCATGAGTATATATCCTTCGTACTTAAAGAAAGACGAACACTCAACGTCAATAAGACGATTAGGAGACGCAGATGGAATGTCAATCGGCTTAATAAGACGACCCTAATAAATGAAATAGATAGGCGAGCAAGTGTAGCACGTGAGTTAGACATTGTCAACCAAACGATGTCGATAATTAAAAAAAACCTGCGATGTCGCAATGCCTAGAACAGGAAATCCACACAGAGCGGGACAAGAGGTCTACTGGTGGACGCATGAAATAATCGCACTTAGGGAGACTTGCATCAAGAATAGGCGCAAGCTCACCAGGGCAAGACGGAGAGAAAATTTTGCAACACAGGAGGAACAGTATAAGAGATCAAAGAAAGACCTTAACATTGCCATACGCAACAGTAAGAAAGAAAAATGGAAAGCACTATGCGACGATGTGAATATCGATACAAAATCGTGATGAAAAAACTACGGAATAAAAGCGCAACGCCAAATATTGACAATGGACAGATGGACAACTTAGTCAAAACTTTGTTTCCCACGCATGTCGCAAGACCCGTCAGGGCAATAAGACGGACAACGGAAGCGCAAATAGAGCTCTTCACCAATGAGGAACTGGCTAGGGCAGCGAAAATCTTAAAGAACAAGAAAGCCCCAGGACCCGATAACATCCCTTCGGAAGTGCTGAAAATAATTGCAGAAAGTCGGCCAAATATTCTGCTCGACATGTACAATGCGTGTATTTTAAATGGGAGTTTTCACGATACCTGGAAAGTACAGCGACTAGTATTGATAGGAAAAGGAACAGGAGACTCCATCCGCATACCGCCCTCTTTGCATGCTAGACACAGCTGGGAAACTTTTAGAAAAGCTGATTAAGCCCCGATTAGCAGCGGCAGTAGATAGTGCTGGAGGCCTCTCTCCTAGGCAATACGGGTTTAGACCAGGCTGGTCTACAATAGGAGCTATCCAAGAGGTGGTTCATGAGGCTCTCAAGACGCAACGAGGAAACCACTACTCGAGACCCATAACTCTGCTTGCAACGTTGGATGTGAAAAACGCATTCAACAGCGTCAGATGGACAGATATGATGGCAGCACTTGAGAGACGATCTCACATCCCGGAATATCTGATGTGTATTATTGATAGCTACCTCAGCAACAGGAAATTAATTTACCAGACTAGCTTAGGCGAAAAGTGTATAAATATAAATTCAGGAGCTGCACAAGGTTCCATTCTGGGGCCGGAACTCTGGAACATAAGCTACGATGAAATCCTCCGTATAGAAATGCCTGACGACACTTTTCTAGTGGGGTACGCAGACGACATAGTAGCAGTGATCACGGCGCGCAACACGGAGTACGCACAGAGACAACTCACTCAGGTGATGTTAAGAGTCAAGGACTGGCTAGACGCACATGGATTGCAACTAGCGACTCAAAAAACAGAACTAGTTCTAATTACCGGTAGACAAATCCCGGTAGAAGTGGATATGAGGGTCAACAATAGTTATATAAGGACACAAAAGGTGATCAAATATCTGGGCGTTAGACTAGATTCCAAATTGACTTTTGGGGCACATCTACAGTATGCAAAAGGCGATAAGAAACCTCAGCAGGCTTATGGCAAATATCGGCGGACCAACCCAATCAAGGAGAAAACTCTTAATGGAGATCAACAACTCCATTCTGCTATATGGATGCGAAGTCTGGGCAGACACTTTAGGAATCAAATGTAGGCTGAAGCCACTACTTGCAATGCAGAGGACAAGCGCACTGAGGATAACTAGTGCATACAGAACGGTGTCCGGCGCTGCCGCACTAGCTATAGCAGGTGTGATACCGATAGATCTCCTAGCTAAAGAACGAAAGGCAATCTACGAGCTACGACAACTAGGACAATTTTCTAGGCAAACCGCATACACATGTAGACAGACAACGTTAGCACTATGGCAAGAAAGATGGGCAGAGGAGAGTACAGGAAGATGGACAGCCAGGCTCATACCATTATTATTTGTTTGTATGGCAAAGCGTCTGACTGGTTTTAACCTGGAAAAACCCAGCGCGATCCATACACAGCAGACTCCAAGCATCTCACCGCCTCCACGTGGCTGCTCTGGAAACAGCTTCTTCAGTCAGCCGACTAAGAGCTGGCTAAGGTGAGAAGGCGAGGGGAGGAACCCTTATTTATAAAACAAATATGAGTATTGAGAGAAGGAAAAAAACACTTACGGTGCAGGGGGTCGGATCCCCAGTACCGGCGGCCGTCAGGGATGTTCGAGCGGGCCCTGGGGCGTCGAGATCGTGCGACCGCGAAGCATCGGAGGTTGACCACTTGGCCTGCGTTGCTACTAAAGAGACAAGTGCGAACGATGAGCCGATATCGGAAAAGGGTAGAAACCTACTTGCCGATGAAATAGGAAAGGGATACGGACATCGACTCTTTCAGAGGAGTTCCAAGGTGCCTAGGACTCCACCTAGAACCCAGCCCATTAATAATGGCTTGGGGGAGGATATCGCTGCCGGAGCTGCTGAGCTTCTGGTAGTCGATTCCCCATCCGACCGGATGGAGATCGGGAAGCATAATTCCTCTACGGGATCGCAAATTATGCGGGCTCGAACTGAGGAAGAGCTGATAATGGCAAGGTGCCTTGAGGCTGTCGCCAAGATGAAGGAGGCAACGAACAGACAAAAAACATCTCAAATGATGTCAAGTTCGGCCTTGCCACTTTGGAAGAGGCCTTCTCAGCCATGAAGGCTTCCAAGTCCACTTGGAAGGGCCTAGAGGAGGAAGAAATGAGGAAGAAGGAAGTAGATAAAGAGGAGACAAAAATATATATGCCAGAGAAACGCACAGCGTCCAGCCCTGCGGGACTGAACGACACAAAACGCATTAAAACGGTGGACACCAATCGGGAACATGTGGTCATATCGAAGAGGACCAAACGGATGCTAAAGTTTTCGAAAAAAAGAAAAGAGATGGCCGAGGAGTTAGTGCCCTCGATTATGAAAGACACCCCTAAGGCGAAGCAGGCTCCCAGGGGAAAAAGAAAGGGAAGTAACAATACCAGAGCGAGAACGGAGGCGATCCTGATCCGGGCCGAGGAAAGTCGATCTTACGCAGATATCCTCAAGGAAATCAAGGGCAAGGTAAATCCGGAAAGCTCAGGGGTCCAAGTAAGGACCATCCGGGAGACCCGAGCCGGTGGTGTCCTCCTGGAAATCGAAGCAGGCTCCAAGGACAGTGGTGCCTTCCGGGACTCGATTGTGGAGATCCGGGATCTTGACTGCCTCACAGAGGAGGCTGATATTAAAGCAGCCCTCAAGCGGGATTTACCCAACCTTGGGAAAGTTAGGGTCGGACTTATCCCGAGAATTCTGAGGGGGCAAAGATTGGCGGTGGTTGAGATGGACCAGTGCGATGCGTCTATAATCCTTGGGCGCGGTAAGATACGCATTGGCTGGGTAAATTGCCGAGTGCGGGAAAGGACTTCTGTGATGCGCTGTTACAGATGTCTTAGCTACGGGCATGTGGCCAAGGGTTGCAGGGGGCCTGATCGCAGCTCCGTGTGCTACAAATGTGGAGCAGCCGGACATAAGGCCATGACGTGTGACGCGGTGCCACGTTGCTTTATATGTGCGGACAAGGGCCTAAACGGAGAAGACCTCGCCCACAAACCAGGGTCCGGGAAGTGTAGAACCTTTAAAGAGGCGCTCGGGAAGGCCAGAGAGAAAGCACAATGATCCGCGTCCTCCAGGCAAACACGAATAGGAGCCGAACTGCTAACGACTTGCTGTATCAGTTGGCGGTAGAGAAGAAGGCCGACCTGCTACTGCTGAGTGAGCAGTACAGGAATAGAGAGTCTACCTCTTGGCACTCGGATAATCTTGGTACCGCAGCCATCTGCGTGACGGACTCCGGAAAGGCACAGGTCGCCGGGCACGGACAGGGGAACGGATATGTCTGGGTGAGGTGTGGGACGGTGACATATTTCAGTTGCTACCTTACGCCCAACCAGACGATTCAAAGTTACAGAGGCCAACTTGACGGTCTTGAAGACGCAGTGATGAGGTCTCCAGGATACAAGGTGGTGGCCGGGGACTTCAACGCGAGAGCCTTGGAATGGGGTATGCCCTACCCCGACGCACGGGGTAAGCTCGTAATGGAGATGATCTCGAGAGCGGGCCTTATAACATTGAATATTGGGGACTTGACGACCTTTCGAAGACCGGGATATGGGGAAACAATCCCTGATGTCTCGTTCGCCTCGGAGGGCCTCGCTCCGCTTGTTCAGGATTGGAGGGTCATTGAGACTACACCGCTAGTGACCACCAATATATAATGTTTGATGTAGGCAACGGTGGCTTCCAATGCACAGAGACACGAGGGCAAATGACAAGATGGAACCTCTCGAGGATGATGACCGAGACATTTGAAGGACATCTTTCAAGGGGTGCTGAATTGATCGAAGAGGTTGGCGAGCGTAGGGGCGTAATGGCGGAGACTCTGACGGTCTCAACCATGAGTGTCATCAAGACGGCCTGTGAGGCCTCCATGCCACGCAGTAGCCCCCGGCACGATAAAAGACCGGTCTATTGGTGGAAACCGGAGATAGCGGACCTGCGAAGAAAATGCCACAGGCTTCGACGCGCCGCGTAACGCGCAAGGAATCGAATTGAAGCAAATGAAAGATCCGCGGAACATAAAGCTGCAAAAAAGGAACTGCGACGAGCCATTAACCAGAGCAAGGCCCGCTGTTGGAGGGATTTAGTGGAAGACGTAGACAGGGACCCCTGGGGACTGGGTTACAAAATCGTTACCCGAAAATTGGGAGCTCTAAAACCTGTTGACCCAAAAGAAGCTGTGCTAATGGAGAGCATAGTCGACGCGCTGTTTCCTCAGCACCCGACAAGGCCCCAGAGGCATTGGAACCAAATGGAGGAAGTTCCTCTGTTTACCCTGGAAGAACTGAAGCAGGCGGTCCTCACGATGAAGGAAAAAAAGGCACCTGGCCCGGATGGTATACCGAGCGAGGCTCTGAAGTTGGTATACCGGCAGAAACCGGGACTTCTATTGCGCATGTATATTGCAAGGTAGAGGGGGTTTTCTTTCTGATAAGCAAAGGAAAAGGCGACCCGGACTCTCCATCGTCCTATCGTCCGTTGTGTATGGAGAAGTAATGGAGAAGCTTATAAGGTCAAGGCTACAGGCAGCAATTATTAACGCTGGTGGGCTCTCACCGAGACAGTACGGGTTCAGGGCGGGCAAGTCCACGAGGGACGCAGTCCTTGAGGTAGTTGCAGCGGCTAAAAGTGCCAAGGAACACAACCACTTCTCACGCCGAGTGGTGCTCCTAGCAACCCTTGACGTAAGAAATGCGTTCAACTCGGCTATGTGGACAGACATCATGGAGGCTCTAGAGCATAGTTTCGGGGTACCAGCATATCTGCTCCGAATGATAGATGCTTATCTTGCGAATCGCGGACTGCTCTATGAGACCAGAGAGGGAGTGAAGAGGAAGGTGATCACATCGGGGGTGGCCCAGGGATCTATCCTAGGACCGGATCTCTGGAACGCCACCTACGATGGTTAACTGAGACTGGAAATGCCAGAGGAGACACGACTGGTTGGGTATGCGGACGACGATGCAGCACTTGTGGATGGCGGCACATGGGCTATCACTTGCGTTACAAAAGACAGAAGTGGTGATACTAAGCAAGAAAAGGATACCGATGATCGTCCCGGTGAGAATCGGTGAAGCTACGGTGATGTCCAAACGATCAGTCAAGTATCTTGGTATAATGGTAGACTCCAAGCTGAACTTCTTCCACCAGATCAAACAGGCGGCAGATAAGGCGGTGGGCGGCGTGACTGCGCTCAGTAGATTGATGGCCAATGTTGGGGGTCCATCTCCCAGCAAACGCCGTCTGATGATGAGTGCAGTTCAGTCCGTCCTGCTCTATGGAGCGGAGATTTGGGCCGACTCGCTCAAAAAAGAAATGAACCGGATGAGGCTCGCACAAGTGCAACGAAGAGTAGCTTCGGCTTATCGCACGGTATCGGAACCAGCGGTATTGGTGATCGCTGGAGTGACACCAATACATCTCCTTGCTAAAGAGCGGCGGGCGATTTATTTAAGGAGAACTGCCGGGGAAGGGGAAATCGTGTCCCAAGAGGAAAAAGCCCGTACAATCCAACAATGGCAAAGTCTCTGGGAGAGTGACAGCAGAGGAAGATGGACAGCGCGTCTTATTGCAGATGTGGAGCCGTGGATCCAAAGGAAGCACGGCGAGGTAGATTACTACCTTACACAGCTGCTCTCGGGACACGGCTACTTTCGCCACTACCTCCACCGAATGGGAAAGGCAGCATCACCCGACTGTTTGTACTGCCCCTCAAGCAGAGACAACGCGGAGCACACATTTTTTGTATGTCGCAATTGGGACTGGCTGCGCGTGACGCTAGAGCAAGAGACGGAGAGCACAATTCACATGGCGAGTTATGCTTCAGAGGGAGGGCAACCGAGCGTCTGATGGGCATTAACTTGGGGAAGAGACCGATCTTGATCTGAATCAAGATCACAGTAATTGTCGAGATCGTGAAGGGAAAGTCCCCGACTAGCAACGAATGGCAAAAGGACCTTGGAAAAAGTCTATGTCATGACAGGAAGGATCTGGCCTAAGACGAGAGAGCGCTTGGCGCGAAAGGGCCCCACTTCGAAATAATGCGAGAGCTTGTCCGAAGTGGAAGAGGCCCAGAGAGGCGGGGTTGTTAGTGGGTGCAAGCCCCACATACCACATTGCGACGGCAACGTGAGATGCAGAAGGCATTTTCGCCGCCTCTACCCAAAAAAAAAAAAAAAAAAATATTATGGGGTTGGGAGTTATGTCTGTATGGCAAAGCGTCTGATCGGCTTAACTAGGAAAACCCAGCCGAAAACAAAAAAAGAAAAAATTAAAACATCCCCCCCCCCCCCACGCGACGAAAAAAAAAACAACCACCCCCCAAAAAGAAAGGAATATTTTAATAAAAAAAAAAAAAAAAAAAACACCAAAAAGAAGGCGTCATGAAAAACCTGGCTATCGACACGGACTACGATATGGACACGATATGGAATACACGCCTTGGGCTGACGACTGCAGTATTCGGTTACCTATGTACGCAAGAGTGATATCTTGCTGAAACGGCTTTCCGGCTAATGCTGTCAGTTGCCTCCGTCCCGCTAAAACTGTGGCTAGTCTCCAATTACGTTCTAAGCACGACACCATTGAATTGGCGGTACTGGTCTTGTTGAGATTACTCCAAGTTAGCGTCCGATCCTGGCTCTGAACAGAAGCACCCATAAGGACTCCTGTCAACCCTCGCGTAGCCTCCCTGTTGGCGTTATTGCCATCACAGACAACTACGGGGATCAATGGACGACGGTTCTTTCGTGTGAGGATAGCGGACTGGAGCGGGGACCCATTTAGAATGAACAACAATCTCCAACAACACCAAACGGAAGTGAGCCAAACATTTGGCAGAAGTACTCTAATGACGAGATCACCAACTGACCAAAGACCAAAACAGCTGTTAGACGAAGAATCGGCACATGGTAGCCCTTATTGCAGAAATGGTAAGACCCAACAGTCCCCTATCTGCCATGACACGCAGCTGACATTGGCGACTCCGCAACCGGTACCTGAAGTAGAAAACGCCCCAGAAACCGCATCGCAAAAATGCGGGCAAATGAGGAAGCAGCTGTAGCTGAGTGCAGACGAGTTCTGCGGAAAATCAAGGCGGCCACGATGAAACAGCGGAACATAAGCATGGATGTCAAGGATGGCGTATCTGAGCTTGGGGAAATCCTTACTATCCTCGAGACCTGTAGGTCAGGCTGGCTCAAAGCCGAGACAGCTACGAGAGAAGCCAGAGAAACTGCCCATGTAGATGTAGCGATGGGGACGCCCACAACAAGCAAACGACTAGTGGAAACGCTTCCTACAAGCAAGCGAGCAGCTACGAGTCTTGCCGAGGTGGGGATGCCCCAAAAAAAGGGGCGGGGTGATGGTCCTGGGAAGTGGCAAACAATCACTAGCAAGAAAGCCAAGAAGACGCAAAAGCAGCAAACCAAAGCGTAACCTCCGATAGAACGCGAGGTTAAGGCGAGAACCGGAAATAAAGAGAAGAGCGAGCGAAGCAGAATAAACCTCCAACCGGAAATCAGACGCGGTAATAATAAAACCAGCAGAGGCACACAGCTACGCGGATGTC
Source organism: Scaptomyza hsui (assembly GCA_018152825.1). Lineage (NCBI taxonomy): Eukaryota > Metazoa > Arthropoda > Insecta > Diptera > Drosophilidae > Scaptomyza > Scaptomyza hsui. The sequence continues at coordinate 54,344 of JAECXO010000058.1, forward strand.
CTTAAAAGTCTGCGAGAAAATGCCAAGTTTGACGAAGACGTCAAAATAAAGGGAGTCCGCAAAACGAAGACCGGTGCTCTCCTCCTCGAGTTGGAGAAAGGCGAGAAGCTAAAGCCGGAACTCTGTGCACAGCTACAGACAGTGCTCCAAAACACTGCTGTGTGGCTGGCGCCAGGCCCCCGCCCCAAAAAACCAAAAAAAAAGAAGTATAAGGTTACTTAACAAAGGTACTTCCTCAGAGGTATCAAAAAAAAAAACAAAAAGTGACCCTCCCAAAAAAAAAAAAAAAAAAAAAAACCCCTCCCCACCCAAGGGATGCCGGAAACCCCCCTACAAAAGACACAATAAAAAAAGATTTGTAAAATTAAAAAAAAAAAAAGAAAAAAAAAAAAAGGTTTCAAATACTACCAAGGTTACAGTTAAATGCAAAATAAAAAGGAAACACACAACCATAAGAAAAAAAAAACCACAAAACCTCTTACCTTAAAATAAAAAAAAAAAAAAAAAATTAAAAAAATAAAAAAAAAAAAAAAAAAAAAAAAAAAAACACTCCTCCCCCCCCCCCGAATTGGGAAAAAAAAAAACAAAAACCGAAAAACCCTTACAAAAACAGACAGTGCTCCAAAACACTGCTGATGTGGCTAGCGCCAGGCCCATGGCCACAATAGTCACAGTACAAGAAGATGTGCTTAAGGCTGTCAAAGACGTACTTCCTGAGGTATCGAGTGCTATCAAGGTGACAGTGTCCGTCCCAAATAACCGGGAACAGACACAGGCCTTCGTCACGCTTCCAGAAGACAATGCCGAAAAGCTCCTTGCAATAGACAAAATTAAGATTGGTTGGCTGAAAGTCAAAATGAAGCGATGGGACAACATCAAGAGGTGCTACAAATGCCTGGGTAGTGGTCACATGCAGTATGACTGCAAGGGACCCAACCGGAAAGGAGATGGCATGTGCTCCCGGTGCGGCGAAACCGGTCACAAAATGGCACAGTGCCAAGAGACTCCCAAATGCTGGGCGTGCATCGACGCAAGGCTGTCCCCCGTGAATCACATGACGGGTTCCGGCAGATGCTCAGCGCGCAAGCAGCAGAATGGAAGAAAAAAAAATAACAAATGAGAGTCCTCCAGGCAAATATGCACCGGAGTAGAACTGCGGACAACCTTCTAGAACAGCTACTGCTGGAGAAGGGGATAGGCGCAGTTGTCATCAGCGAGCAGTACTCACAAGCCAGGAATAGAGACTGGTTTCAGGACGACACTGGGACCGCAGCTTTATGGATTCTATCCGGCGAAATGGCCCCAATAATCAGCAGCGGCAGAGGAAGAGGCTTTGTTTGGGTTAAGGGCAGAAACTACTCACTAATGAGTTGTTACTTAACACCAAGCGACACAATCGCGGAATTCGAGACCAAACTCGATGGCATCGAAGACTCAGCGAGAGAAATTGGAGGACCCCTGGTCATTGCGGGAGACTTCAACTCCAAGGCTCTGGAATGGGGATCGAGCACTACGGATTCGAGAGGCCGGCGGATACTTGATATGGCTTCCAGATTGGGACTAACAGTCGCAAACTCAGAGACTAGCACGTTTCGAAGAGCTGGTTGCACAGCCACTGCACCAGATATAACTCTCGTGTCTGACAGTCTTGGAAGAGCGCTCAAGAACTGGAGAGTACTCGAGAACTATACTGGCAGCGACCACCAGTACATCGAGTTTGAGATCAAATTGACAAGGCACCCGGACTCGACCAGGATCCTCAGAGGGACGCGAAAGTGGAAGAGTGAGCACCTTAACATTCCAGCGTTACTGGCAGCCCTTGAAAGCAGCTCCGCCCAACAGACCACAGCACAAGACTCACAGACTCTTGTCCAGCGGACTATGCAAATCATTGCTCGGGCTTGTGATACAGCTATGCCGAGGATCAGACAAGCAAACCAAAGAAAGGCGACATACTGGTGGACAGGCGAGATAGCCGAGCTAAGAAGCACTTGTCTCCGTTGTAGGAGGAAACTCACCAGAGCTCGAAGAAGAAGCCCTGCGGAAGCAGAAGCAGTCGCCTACAAAATAGCCAGGCAGGCTTTGAAGGCAGCCATAAACAGCAGCAAAAAGGCCAAGTGGGAGGAACTCAGAAATGACATCAATAGTAACCCTTGGGGCATGGGCTATAAAACTGTCATGAAGAAGTTGGGAGCAAACCCATCGCCTCCACTTCTAGACTCCAGCAAAATGGCGGACATAGTCGATACGCTATTCCCGACACATGAGCCGCTGCCAATACGGTCTGAAGAATTGCCAGATGAAGCGATACCATTGTTCACTCTTGAAGAGCTTGCATCCGCTGCAAGCGCGTTGAAGAACAACGCCGGGACCGGATGGGATCCCGTCTGAGGTGCTAAAAGTCATCGCAGCAAATCGCCCACAAGTGCTGCTAGGCATGTATAACGCCTGTCTGGCAGAAGGAAACTTCCTTGCAGTCTGGATGCAGCAGAAGTTGACACTTATTAGTAAAGGCAAGGGGAATCCAGAGCGCGCCGAAGCGTACCGACCACTGTGTATGCTAGACACATCCGGAAAGCTACTGGAGAGGCTGATTAAGCCCCGACTTGCTGCTGCGGTCGAAAACGCTGGTGGACTATCTATAAGACAGCACGGTTTCAGAAGCAGCTACTCCACAATAGGAGCAATCCAAGACGTAATCGACACCGTCAAGGCAGCACAGAGCGGCAACCATCACTCCCGCAGAATAGTACTGCTGGCGACGCTAGATGTCCGCAATGCTTTCAACAGCATCAAATGGAGTGACATAATCAAAACGTTGGAGACCAGGTTCCGAACGCCGCAGTACCTAATGGGAATGGTTAGGAGTTACCTGAAGGATCGTGTCCTCACATACGACACTAGAGACGGCAGCAGAACACGAGTGATTACGTGCGGCGCAGCGCAAGGGTCAATCCTCGGACCTGACCTATGGAACGATACGTACGACGGTATCCTATGTATGGAAACGCCAGATGACACTCACTTGGTGGCATTTGCTGATGACGCCGCTGCAGTAATTGTCGCGAGAACCCCCACTGGAGCTCAGCGCAAGCTGAACGTTGTGATGCTCCAGGTACAAGCATGGCTAGGCGAACATGGCCTTAAACTAGCTTCGGAGAAAACGGAGTTGCTTTTCCTTACAAGAAGCCACATGCGGCTGGAAATCCCGATGCAGGTCTGTGGCCACGCCACAAGTACTCAGAAGAGTGCAAAGTACCTGGGGCTGCAGCTAGACTCCAGGCTTAACTTCTGGGCACAAACTAAATACGCAGCTGAGAAAGCCAGCAGGGCCACAGCATCGCTAGGCAGACTGATGGCAAACATCGGAGGCCCCACGCAGAGCAAGCGGCAACTGCTCCTGAGCATCACTAACAACATTCTACTTTATGGATGCGAAGTGTGGGCAGAAGCCTTAAAAGCGGATTGCCGACGCAAGGTGTACGCGGCGGTGCAGCGCACCGCGGCACTCAGGATAGCTTCTGCGTACCGGACAGTGTCTGAGGCTGCAGTATTGGTTATTAGCAGCTGTATACCTATCGATTTGCTTGCCATGGAGCGTAGGAAACGCTGGGTAGCAAAGGGAGAAGGAAGGCTTATCCCCTTCCAAGTGGTTAGACAGCAGTCAATGCAGCATTGGCAAGAACGCTGGAGCGCACATACCAGAGGCAGATGGACGGCGAGACTTATACTCAACTTAATAAATTGGATAACGAGAAAACATGGAGAGGTTAACTACTACCTTACGCAGCTGCTGTCCGGGCATGGGTATTTCCGCAAATATCTCTTCCGCATGGGTAAAACAGAAGGCGGCTGCTGTATCTATAGTGATGCGGATGTAGACGATGTCGAACACACATTTTTCCACTGCCAAAAGTGGAATGAGAATAGATGCGCACTAGAAACTGCGATAGGGCACATTGACCCAGGAAACATAGTGGCCAAAATGATTTTGAAACAGGAGTCGTGGGATGCTGTAATGAGCTTTGCTGGCATTGTATTACAGGAGAAGAAACGCGATCTGGATGCGTTTATAATAGTCGAGCGATGCATCGCGCAGACTAATGCACAATAGCACGATGCGGTGCTTTGGCAAAGCGGGATCCGGACGCGGATCAATTTGAAGAAGTCTTAATGACCTAGTGCCCCCTGCTTTGAAGTAGAACCACAGGAGTACCAGAGCAGGAAAGGGCAAAGAGGGGGAATGGTTTTAGTCCACGTGACACTCACACTTATGACGATAAGAAGGGGTTAGTGCAATAGGCATTTCCAACC
>JAECXO010000059.1:0-109203 GCA_018152825.1 Scaptomyza hsui
GTGTCAGTGGTAAATCGGCGTAGTACACTGCTCACCGACTCCGTCTTCCATCTTTGAGCCATCAGTATATGTTTATGGCCACTTGCTCTGCTCCCGAGCGACAGTCGTTTTTTATACTTTGATACCGAAGGTCTCATAGTATTTTGGTTTTGTGCAATGTCCGTCATGGTGACTGTCTGTCCGTCTGTCCGTCCGTCCGAATGAACGCAACTTTTTTCGACACCCGTAAAGCTAGAGACTTGAAACTTTGCAATTATGTTTATCTATAGACGGTACAGATAAAGTGTTAAGATTGGGTTGCCAAGCCTACTAGGAGGCTGGGAAATCGATAAATTCGATAACTGAAAACCGATAAAACCAAATATTTCTCACATTCCTACAGATAGAATTACCAAATTTTGCACGCAGATAGCTAGTCATGTCCCTGAAAAAACTGCATCAAAATTTTGGATGCCACGCCCACTCCTTCCGTCCCCATCATCCCTGCTCCTTGAAAATGAAAACGCCTATAGTTTTTACATTTTTGGGCTAGAGCCACCAAATTTTGTGTCAAGCTAGATATTGACGTTCCCCAAAAAAATGCATCAAAATTTTGGATGTCACGCCCCTGTTTCCGCCCCCATCAAATTTTGTGTCAAGATAGGTACTGACGTTCCCCATCAAAACTTGGATGCCACGCCCCCTGATTCCGCCCCCATCCCCCCTTCTACTTGAAATTGGAAACGCCTATGGTTTTCACATTTTTTGGGCTAGAACCACCAAATTTTGTGTCAAGATAGATAATGACTTTCCCCAAAAAAAAGCATACAAATTTGGATGCCACGCCCCCTGATTCCGGCCCCATCCCCCCTTCTACATGAAATTTGAAACGCCTATAGTTTTCACATTTTTGAGCTAGAGCTACCAAAATTTGTGTTAAGATAGGTAGTGAAGTTTTCGAACAAACTGCAACAAAATTGGGATGCCACGCCCACCTTTGCCGCCCACCATTTAAAATCGGAAATTTCAATATCTCTTACAGTTTTTAAGCTAGAGCCCCTTAATTCGGTAGAAAGATAGAAGGCAACATCTACCAAAGATATGCATCAAAATTTTGAATGCCACGCCCACCCAAGCCACCCGCCTTATAAAATCGAAATCGGCTATATCTTTAACAGTTTTTGAGCTAGAGCCACCAAATTTGGTTGGAAGATAAATGGTGACAGTTAAAAACATTTGATTAAAAAAGTTGAATGCCACACCCACCTCTGCCGCCCACCATTTAAATTTGGAAGTTCAGTTGTCTTCTACAGTTTTTGAGCTAAAGTCACCAAATTTGGTAACACGATAGCTGGCGATGTTTACCACCCGGCCCACTCCTTTGCAAGCAGACTCCTTACCAACCGTTCTTTTACTGGTATCAAAGTATTCCGCAGTCGGTTGCGTCCGACTGCAACGTTTTCACTTGTTTTCGTTTAGGAACGTAGGCATGAAGTTTTAGTTGGTTTTTGGGGTCATGTAGTCTGTTTCTACTTGAATCCCTCTACAAATCATACTGTGTCTGTAGCTTTTTATCTTCAAATTGCCTATCGTGCATAGACGTTGCGCAGTCTTTTATGCAATTAGGCGTTCCTGAATGTCTAAGGGTTTGACACTCAGTATAGTTGGAGTTTATTCCATAATTTTTAGGTATGTGGACTTTTCTGTTGCTTTCCACCATACCAGTATGCCGTAAAGCAGTATGGGAAGCGCAATTGAGATGAAAATCCAATGTGTCAGTCTTGGTGAGAGTCCCCATGTGCTACCCAGCATCTTTTGCGACGCGTAGAGTGCGTTGGTGGATTTCTTCACCCTTAGCTTCCAACTCAACTTGCTTTCCATTACTATCCCGAAGTACTTGATACTTTCAGTGTCATACTGTTGATTTCCGGTGGCTTCCATCGAGGTACCTTGTATCTCTTTGTAAAGAGAATGAGGTCCGTCTTGTCCGCATTGATACTTAGACCGGCTTCAGTGGCCCATGCTAGTATCTCTTTGAGTGTGTAGTCCATGATTGAGCTAATCGTCGAGGGACATTTGCCCGTGATAATTATGCCAATGTCATCCGCATAGGCGGTTATCTTTTGAGCTCTCCGTTTGAATTTTCGTAGCAAGTCGTTGACCACGAAGTTCCACATCAGGGGGCGAGCACACCCCCTTGGGAGGTGCCCCGTTTTGCTTCCCTGATTGCGGTCGTGGTCCCCAATTCTGCTTGTATTCTCCTGCTGCGCAGTAGGTTCTGTACCCAGGAGTACACAGCTTCTTGTGGGGTCACAGTTCTCAGACTGTGCATTATGAATTCTGTGAACACATTGTTGAATGCTCCTGCGATGTCTACGAATGTAGTGCCTTCACTGCGGTTGCCACAAGGGAGTGCAGCGCAGTTTCCACAGATTTTCCTTTTGAATATGCGTGTTGATTTGGTTCTAAGATTACAGCTGTGTTCTCTCTTATATGGAGGTCGATCAGCTTTTCCAATGTTTTCAGTAGGAATGAGTTCAGGCTAATGGGTCTATAGTCCTTTGGCAACACGTGGCTACATTTCCCTGCATTTGGCAGGGTAACTACCCGTGCTGTCCTCCAGGCCACAGGCACATAGCCATAACTCAGGCATCCCATATATATTTCCCTCAGCCTTGGAGAAATCATATGTTTGACATTTGCAGCATGGCCGGGAATATCCCGTCCGGACCTGAGGATTTGTAGCCCTCGAAGAAGTCTATTGCCCAAAGTATCCTTTCTGCAGGTATTTCTGCCAGCGTTTGTGTAGACATCATATTTGTCGTATAAGTGACTTCTGTACAGCATGGGAAATGTGCCTCCAAGAGCACATTTACCGCATCCGAACTGTCATTTGTCCATCTCCCATCTTCAGTTTTTAGTTGGCTTAGTTTTTTAACCTTGCGGTGACAGATGCTTTTTCTATGCCTGAACAGAAGTTGCGCCATGCGTTCCTTTTGGCTACCCTTCCTTTTTTCTTAAAGTCCCGGAGCATTGATTTGTATTCGTCTCATACTGGTTCTTCATCCGCTTGCTTGGCGAGTTTAAAGACATCCTGTACTTCTATTCTCTGTCCCTTGAGTTCTGGAGTCCACGATGGGGATTTTTGTCTCTTTTTCTCTTGGGTCTGTTTACATGTTTTGTGAAAAGCTCCCACCGGATTTTTGTTGAGTGTCTCCAGGGACTTCTCTAACTTATCTGTTGATGATATTGTGAGCGGCCTTGGTAGGTGATTTTCCATTTCTTTTTTAAACTTAACCCAGTCCGTATTCCTCGGGTTTCTGTATGTTTTTTTTTAGTTTTTTCACTCTCAAAGTTCAATCGTAATTGAATATACCTGTGGTCTGAGAAGGAGTGTCTACTAAGGACTCTCCATTCTGTTACCACGGTATTTGATACCGACGAGGGTGATGTCTAGCACGTTAGATGAGGTTTGAGTCCTGGCCTGCTGGCGACACGCTGAGAGGATTTCTCTCCCCCGTTCCCGCCAGTGGTAGCACCCAGTTCCACCGACGATTGGGCTGACATCCCAGCCCGTGCTTGGCCGTCCTTCTTCTCCATGTGATTTTTATTTCTGGGGAGTCTACCCATAGCATTTTATAATTGCTGCCAAGGACCTCGAACCATGGATCGCTCCACGCCCTCGCAGTGCCTAGGCCTTTGAGAGGCGCAATGCTCACCTTAGCTAGGCATTGTACCGTCTCTCCACAGGCAAACAGAACAGGTACCTTTGTTCGTTTCAGGACCGGACGGGATCTATTACCTTGGTTAGTTCCGAACCCTCGCAGTACCAAGGCCTTTGAGAGGTATAGAGCTATCCTTGGCTAGACAATGATGCCTGCTGCCACGGTTTGCCCCATACCCTCGCAGTACCTGGCCCTTGAGAAGTAACGGAACTCGCCTTAGCCAGATGCCGCCCTGTCCCTCAGCAAGGCAAATAGCACCAGTACCCCTCCTTTGTTTCGAGGCAGTACGATGCACATTGCCCAGCCGGCACCCTCGAGGAGGGTTCAGTTGAGGATTTTCGCCAGCCTCGAATAACAAGAAAATACAAAAACCAAGTAAAACCGTTGCAGTCGGACGCAACCGACTGCGGAATACTTTGATACCAGTAAAAGAACGGTTGATAAGGGGGAATGCAGGGGCGAAGGGAGTGGGCCATGTGGTAAACATCGCCAGCTATCATGTTACCAAATTGGTGACTTTAGCTCAAAAACTGTGGAAGATAACTTAACTCCCAAATTTAAAAGGTGGGCGGCAGAGGTAGGCGTGGCTTCAAATTTTTGAATCAAATGTTTTTAACTGTCACTATCTATCTGCCTACCAAGTTTGGTGGCTTTAGCTCAAAATCTGTTAAAGATATAGCCGATTCCGATTTTATAAGGCGGGTGGCTTAGGTGGGCGTGACATTCAAAATTTTGATGCAGATCTTTGGTAGATGCTGCCTTCTATCTTTCTACCCAATTTACGGGCTCTAGCTTAAAAACTATAAGAGATATCGAAATTTCCGATTTTAAATAGTGGGCGGCAGAGGTGGGCGTGGCATCCTTATTTTTGATGCAGACCTTTTGTAGATGTCACCATATATCTTCCTACCAAATTTGGTGACTCTAGCTCGAAAAATGCGAAAGCTATAGTCGTTTCCAATTTCAAGTAGAAGGGGGGATGGGGGCGGAATAAGGGGGCGTGGCATCCAAAATTTTGATGAATTTTTTTGGGGAACGTCAATATCTATCTTGACACAACATTTGGTGGCTCTAGCCCAAAAAATGTGAAAACTATAGGCGTTTACAATTTCATGGAGAAGGGGGGATGGAAGCGGAATCAGGGGGAGTGGCATCCAAAATTTTGATGCATTTTTTTGGGGAACGTCAATATCTATCTTCACACAAAATTTGGTGGCTCTAGCCCAAAAAATGTGAAAACTATAGGCGTTTCCAATTTCACGGAGAAGGGGGGATGGAGGCGGAATCAGGGGGAGTGGCATCCAAAATTTTGATGCATTTTTTTGGGGAACGTCAATATCTATCTTGACACAAAATTTGGTGGCCTTAGCCCAAGAAATGTGAAAACTATAGGCGTTTCCAATTTCATGGAGAAGGGGGGGATGGGTTCGGAATCAGGGGGCGTAGCATCCAAAATTTTGATGCATTTTTTTGGGAACGTCAATATCTATCTTAACACAAAATTTGGTGGCTCTAGCCCAAAAAATGTAAAAACTATAGGCGTTTTCAATTTCATGCAGAAGGGGGATGGGGGCGGTATCAGGGGGCGTGGCATCCAAAATTTTGATGCAGTTATTTTAGGGACATGACTAGCTATCTGCGTGCAAAATTTGGTAATTCTAGCTGTAAGAATGTGAGAAATATTTGGTTTTATCGGTTTTCAGTTATCGAATTTATCGATTTCCCAGCCTCCTAGTAGGCTTGGCAACCCAATCTTGACACTATATCTGTCGCGCCTATAGACAAACATAATTGCAAAGTTTCAAGTCTCTAGCTTTACGGGTGTCGAAAAAAGTTGCGTTCATACGGACAGACGGACATACACCATGACGGACATTGCACAAAACCAATATAGTATGAGATCTTCGGTATCAAAGTATAAAAATTGCATTCGATACAAAATGTCTGCAGACCAGCCTCTTTTGTTTGATAATAACGGATCTTTACAGTTTTTTATAGTGTATTTCCACTGCTCAGTTATTCTCAGTTATGTTAGTTAACAGTAACTGAGGTTCAGTTTGCATGTATTCTCCCATAAGGAATTATCTGAAGTAAAACTGACCGTAAATATTAACTGAAGAATAACTGAAGAGGAACTGGTTCACTTGAACACTTGTTTGATAAAACATCGCTGTTAATGGTCTCTTTTAATGTAACAGTCGCAAAACAGATGATTGTGAATAGCAGAAATTGTGAATAAGTAGGCACAATATTTAACAATATACAAAATTGAATTAAAAATTTTGTTTTTTGATGAATTATTGTAGGAAACAATTGAACTGGGTGCCAAGTTTCAAAGGATTGCTTTTAAAACTGTGGGCGGATAATTTTGTTGCACTTAGGGCAGATCAGAATAACTCCCACGTATATAGGAAAATGGACTTGTACTGCTTGTGCAATGCAAGCAAAAATGCTTGTAGGCATTAAAAATAAGCCATAAAAGTTGGCAACATGCTGTTACTTATTTGCAATGTACAATTTCGGTTAGTTTTTCTCACTTTTTTGCAAAAATACAAAGCAAAACAAACCGAACAGCTGATTTATTTACGGAGGTTCAGTTACCAGAGCAATGGAAACAGCTTTCGTCAGTTACTGTTAAAATTTACGGAAACGGAGCAATGGAAATAGGCTATTAAACACTTCTTGTACAACATTCTTAATCACTTAAAACAAGCAATGAACCTGTGTTTGGCAGACCAAATCTAAATCTTGCTAAAGTAAAAAGTGGACAAATCTGAGTGGTTTTAAACAACGGGCTAACAGCAACTAAAAGAAGATTCTAACCAAACTCTTATCTCGGTGGCTAACAAGTAGTAGGTACGTTTGCATAAAAACTGACGGAAAAACCTAGTCAGCCTGCGATGCTGTTCAAGAATATATTTGCTATCAAGGCTAAAGGATGCTTTCACTTATGCTTTACATGTTTTATATCAAAATTATGCATTTCAAGAAATGGGAACAATGATAATGATATTTTTAAAATACAAAATTTATTTTTTTAAAGACAAAACAAACGTTATATTTTAAAATAAAACAGCTATCTAGTTTTATGAGTTTTATAGAAAACGGAGCTATCATACAGAAAAACAGACCTCGGCCTTACAGAAAAAGAACATAGTTAAGCAACACGGTTAACAACACGGTTAAATAGGAAAACAGAAAAACAACCTGGAAAAACAGCACAGCTAAAGAACACGGTAAACAGCCCGGTAAAACAGCACGGAAAAACAGGAAAACAGCTTTTTGGTTTATAGCAAACGGCCCCCGGTAAACAACAAATGGCTCCCGGCTTACAGCAAACAGCTCCGTCGTAAACAACAAACGGCTCCCGGTTTACAGCCCCGTAGACAGCACGATATTCAAAATGAATGAGAACATATTGTAGGAACTGATAAACACAAGGAATGCGCTGAAAAGAAAATTTCAAAGTATACAATTGGGTAGAGCTGCGAATGAATATCAGTTGGAAGAACATTTAAACCTTTAACAGAGACACTTAACAAAATTATTAAAGAGAATATAGAAATCAAACCATCCAAGAAGAAAAAATAAATTTTAAGTTATAAGATGTATTAACTAACAATAAAATATTAGAGGTAAAAAATAAAAATAAAAAATCAGTAACGAATGGAGAAATTCAGCTGAATAACTTTTAAGCAGAGGCAAGCAAGTTGCATTCTTAAAACGGCAAATGGGAGAATATTTAAAACAAGGATATCAAATTGACTGCAAATTGGTATAATGGATAGCGTTTATGTAAAGATTATAATGTAATGCGAAATAAAGACTTTCGAAGTTATTTAAGTGAAATTTGTATCTACAGGTTTGTGTATCTTAAAACACGAGTTTTAAAATAGGAAAAAGGACGGAAAATACAATTATTAAAATGATAACAATAGCAGAAAACTATTTCAAATGCAAAATGAAGTCTAGGTCTCAGTGTAAGACTTTAGGAAAATTACCTGTTTTGGAGCTGCTGCATACAAATATGGTGTAGCTCTTACCTCTTCAATTAATCTACTTTTCCAACTTCTTTCTCAGAGCAAAGCCTTGCGGATCATCATACAATAAGTTCACCATGCCCAGCCAACTTAACATAAGTTGGGTTACAGACGAAATTGTTAGACTGAGCACGCTGACAGACTCCACAACAACCTTAAGAACCTGGCTATCAACCTTCTGGACAATGTTTTTATATAAAATGTTAATACTGATCAAAAATTAGCGATTTTAAATAAAATATTTTAGATTTTATAGAAAAAATTTAAAAACAAAACACTTTAATAAAGGAAATAGACTAAGTCAAATAACAAGGTTAGGTTAGCTTATGCCGGCTGACCCTCCCAGAGGAGTGTCACACATAGACCACTTGGGGTCCTTAGTGAGGCTGGTGTGTGGAGAAGGTAAGGACTATATATAGTATGTTGTCCTGCGGCGTGTGTGTGTCCCTTGCAAAGGCAAGAAGCTTCCTCGGCTCTTGGCTGCTCACTTCTTTGAGTGTCGCAAGGAATGGTGCGTGGAAGTGTTGAAGTCGTTTCGCTGCCAGTGCTGGGCAGCTGCAAAGCAGGTGTTCCAGTGTTTCCTTGACGCCTGGCTCTCTGCATTTCCTGCATTCATCGTTGGTGAGTATGCCTAACTTCTTTGCATGGGATGCAACCAGACAGTGGCCTGTCAATAGACCAATAAGCTGTCTGCATTCGTGCCTCTGAAGCTACAGCATGTATTCCGTCCGTTTGTCGTCGTAGGTTTTGCACATTATTTTTGGAGATTCTGCAGTCGGAGGTGTTCTTCCACCTGTATACGTCCGAGGCCCGTGAGTGTGCTTCTATCTGAACGTGTATCGTTCGCAGGGAGGTTGAAACTTCTACAGCGTCACTGTATTGTCTCTTTGCTCCTTGCTTAGCCAATTCGTCTGCCATCTCGTTTCCTTCAAAGCCTTGGTGGCTTGGAATCCAGTAGATCTGGACGTTTTTTGTGATGCTCAGTTCGTCTAGTGCTTCCCTGCTTGCTAGAGCGCTGCGAGAGCTTATGTAGTGGGCTTGCAGGGCTTTTATTGCTGCCTGACTGTCCACGTATATGTTTACCTTTAATTGCGTTGAATTCGTTCTTGAGACCGCTTCTGCTGCTTTTCTTATTGCGAGTATTTCCGCTTGAAATATGCTGCAGTATTCAGGGAGTCTGTATGATAGTGTCAGTGGTAAATCGGCGTAGTACACTGCTCACCGACTCCGTCTTCCATCTTTGAGCCATCAGTATATATGTTTATGGCCACTTGCTCTGCTCCCGAGCGACAGTCGTTTTTTATACTTTGATACCGAAGGTCTCATAGTATTTTGGTTTTGTGCAATGTCCGTCATGGTGACTGTCTGTCCGTCTGTCCGTCCGTCCGAATGAACGCAACTTTTTTCGACACCCGTAAAGCTAGAGACTTGAAACTTTGCAATTATGTTTATCTATAGACGGTACAGATAAAGTGTTAAGATTGGGTTGCCAAGCCTACTAGGAGGCTGGGAAATCGATAAATTCGATAACTGAAAACCGATAAAACCAAATATTTCTCACATTCCTACAGCTAGAATTACCAAATTTTGCACGCAGATAGCTAGTCATGTCCCTGAAAAAACTGCATCAAAATTTTGGATGCCACGCCCACTCCTTCCGTCCCCATCATCCCTGCTCCTTGAAATTGAAAACGCCTATAGTTTTTACATTTTTTGGGCTAGAGCCACCAAATTTTGTGTCAAGCTAGATATTGACGTTCCCCAAAAAAATGCATCAAAATTTTGGATGTCACGCCCCTGTTTCCGCCCCCATCAAATTTTGTGTCAAGATAGGTACTGACGTTCCCCATCAAAACTTGGATGCCACGCCCCCTGATTCCGCCCCCATCCCCCCTTCTACTTGAAATTGGAAACGCCTATGGTTTTCACATTTTTTGGGCTAGAACCACCAAATTTTGTGTCAAGATAGATAATGACTTTCCCCAAAAAAATGCATACAAATTTGGATGCCACGCCCCCTGATTCCGCCCCCATCCCCCCTTCTACATGAAATTTGAAACGCCTATAGTTTTCACATTTTTTGAGCTAGAGCTACCAAAATTTGTGTTAAGATAGGTAGTGAAGTTTTCGAACAAACTGCAACAAAAATTGGGATGCCACGCCCACCTTTGCCGCCCACCATTTAAAATCGGAAATTTCAATATCTCTTACAGTTTTTAAGCTAGAGCCCCTTAATTCGGTAGAAAGATAGAAGGCAAAATCTACCAAAGATATGCATCAAAATTTTGAATGCCACGCCCACCCAAGCCACCCGCCTTATAAAATCGAAATCGGCTATATCTTTAACAGTTTTTGAGCTAGAGCCACCAAATTTGGTTGGAAGATAAATGGTGACAGTTAAAAACATTTGATTAAAAAAGTTGAATGCCACACCCACCTCTGCCGCCCACCATTTAAATTTGGAAGTTCAGTTGTCTTCTACAGTTTTTGAGCTAAAGTCACCAAATTTGGTAACACGATAGCTGGCGATGTTTACCACCCGGCCCACTCCTTTGCAAGCAGACTCCTTACCAACCGTTCTTTTACTGGTATCAAAGTATTCCGCAGTCGGTTGCGTCCGACTGCAACGTTTTCACTTGTTTTTGTTTAGGAACGTAGGCATGAAGTTTTAGTTGGTTTTTGGGGTCATGTAGTCTGTTTCTACTTGAATCCCTCTACAAATCATACTGTGTCTGTAGCTTTTTATCTTCAAATTGCCTATCGTGCATAGACGTTGCGCAGTCTTTTTTGCAGTTAGGCGTTCCTGAATGTCTAAGGGTTTGACACTCAGTATAGTTGGAGTTTATTCCATAATTTTTAGGTATGTGGACTTTTCTGATGCTTTCCACCATACCAGTATGCCGTAAAGCAGTATGGGAAGCGCAATTGAGATGAAAATCCAATGTGTCAGTCTTGGTGAGAGTCCCCATGTGCTACCCAGCATCTTTTGCGACGCGTAGAGTGCGTTGGTGGATTTCTTCAGCCTTAGCTTCAAACTCAACTTGCTTTCCATTACTATCCCGAAGTACTTGATACTTTCAGTGTCATACTGTTGATTTCCGGTGGCTTCCATCGAGGTACCTTGTATCTCTTTGTAAAGAGAATGAGGTCCGTCTTGTCCGCATTGATACTTAGACCGGCTTCAGTGGCCCATGCTAGTATCTCTTTGAGTGTGTAGTCCATGATTGAGCTAATCGTCGAGGGACATTTGCCCGTGATAATTATGCCAATGTCATCCGCATAGGCGGTTATCTTTGGAGCTCTCCGTTTGAATTTCCGTAGCAAGTCGTTGACCACGAGGTTCCACAACAAGGGGGAGAGCACTCCCCCTTGGGGGGTGCCCCTTTTTGCTTCCCTGATTGCGGTCGTGGTCCCCAATTCTGCTTGTATTCTCCTGCTGCGCAGTAGGTTCTGTACCCAGGAGTACACAGCTTCTTGTGGGGTCACAGTTCTCAGACTGTGCATTATGAATTCTGTGAACACATTGTTGAATGCTCCTGCGATGTCTACGAATGTAGTGCCTTCACTGCGGTTGCCACAAGGGAGTGCAGCGCAGTTTCCACAGATTTTCCTTTTGAATATGCGTGTTGATTTGGTTCTAAGATTACAGCTGTGTTCTCTCTTATATGGAGGTCGATCAGCTTTTCCAATGTTTTCAGTAGGAATGAGTTCAGGCTAATGGGTCTATAGTCCTTTGGCAACACGTGGCTACATTTCCCTGCATTTGGCAGGGTAACTACCCGTGCTGTCCTCCAGGCCACAGGCACATAGCCATAACTCAGGCATCCCATATATATTTCCCTCAGCCTTGGAGAAATCATATGTTTGACATTTGCAGCATGGCCGGGAATATCCCGTCCGGACCTGAGGATTTGTAGCCCTCGAAGAAGTCTATTGCCCAAAGTATCCTTTCTGCAGGTATTTCTGCCAGCGTTTGTGTAGACATCATATTTGTCGTATAAGTGACTTCTGTACAGCATGGGAAATGTGCCTCCAAGAGCACATTTACCGCATCCGAACTGTCATTTGTCCATCTCCCATCTTCAGTTTTTAGTTGGCTTAGTTTTTTAACCTTGCGGTGACAGATGCTTTTTCTATGCCTGAACAGAAGTTGCGCCATGCGTTCCTTTTGGCTACCCTTCCTTTTTTCTTAAAGTCCCGGAGCATTGATTTGTATTCGTCTCATACTGGTTCTTCATCCGCTTGCTTGGCGAGTTTAAAGACATCCTGTACTTCTATTCTCTGTCCCTTGAGTTCTGGAGTCCACGATGGGGATTTTTGTCTCTTTTTCTCTTGGGTCTGTTTACATGTTTTGTGAAAAGCTCCCACCGGATTTTTGTTGAGTGTCTCCAGGGACTTCTCTAACTTATCTGTTGATGATATTGTGAGCGGCCTTGGTAGGTGATTTTCCATTTCTTTTTTAAACTTAACCCAGTCCGTATTCCTCGGGTTTCTGTATGTTTTTTTTAGTTTTTTCACTCTCAAAGTTCAATCGTAATTGAATATACCTGTGGTCTGAGAAGGAGTGTCTACTAAGGACTCTCCATTCTGTTACCACGGTATTTGATACCGACGAGGGTGATGTCTAGCACGTTAGATGAGGTTTGAGTCCTGGCCTGCTGGCGACACGCTGAGAGGATTTCTCTCCCCCGTTCCCGCCAGTGGTAGCACCCAGTTCCACCGACGATTGGGCTGACATCCCAGCCCGTGCTTGGCCGTCCTTCTTCTCCATGTGATTTTTATTTCTGGGGAGTCTACCCATAGCATTTTATAATTGCTGCCAAGGACCTCGAACCATGGATCGCTCCACGCCCTCGCAGTGCCTAGGCCTTTGAGAGGCGCAATGCTCACCTTAGCTAGGCATTGTACCGTCTCTCCACAGGCAAACAGAACAGGTACCTTTGTTCGTTTCAGGACCGGACGGGATCTATTAAATTGGTTAGTTCCGAACCCTCGCAGTACCAAGGCCTTTGAGAGGTATAGAGCTATCCTTGGCTAGACAATGATGCCTGCTGCCACGGTTTGCCCCATACCCTCGCAGTACCTGGCCCTTGAGAAGTAACGGAACTCGCCTTAGCCAGATGCCGCCCTGTCCCTCAGCAAGGCAAATAGCACCAGTACCCCTCCTTTGTTTCGAGGCAGTACGATGCACATTGCCCAGCCGGCACCCTCGAGGAGGGTTCAGTTGAGGATTTTCGCCAGCCTCGAATAACAAGAAAATACAAAAACCAAGTAAAACCGTTGCAGTCGGACGCAACCGACTGCGGAATACTTTGATACCAGTAAAAGAACGGTTGATAAGGGGGAATGCAGGGGCGAAGGGAGTGGGCCATGTGGTAAACATCGCCAGCTATCATGTTACCAAATTGGTGACTTTAGCTCAAAAACTGTGGAAGATAACTTAACTCCCAAATTTAAAAGGTGGGCGGCAGAGGTAGGCGTGGCTTCAAATTTTTTGAATCAAATGTTTTTAACTGTCACTATCTATCTGCCTACCAAGTTTGGTGGCTTTAGCTCAAAATCTGTTAAAGATATAGCCGATTCCGATTTTATAAGGCGGGTGGCTTAGGTGGGCGTGACATTCAAAATTTTGATGCAGATCTTTGGTAGATGCTGCCTTCTATCTTTCTACCCAATTTACGGGCTCTAGCTTAAAAACTATAAGAGATATCGAAATTTCCGATTTTAAATAGTGGGCGGCAGAGGTGGGCGTGGCATCCTTATTTTTGATGCAGACCTTTTGTAGATGTCACCATATATCTTCCTACCAAATTTGGTGACTCTAGCTCGAAAAATGCGAAAGCTATAGTCGTTTCCAATTTCAAGTGAAGAAGGGGGATGGGGGCGGAATAAGGGGGCGTGGCATCCAAAATTTTGATGAATTTTTTTGGGGAACGTCAATATCTATCTTGACACAACATTTGGTGGCTCTAGCCCAAAAAATGTGAAAACTATAGGCGTTTACAATTTCATGGAGAAGGGGGGATGGAAGCGGAATCAGGGGGAGTGGCATCCAAAATTTTGATGCATTTTTTTGGGGAACGTCAATATCTATCTTCACACAAAATTTGGTGGCTCTAGCCCAAAAAATGTGAAAACTATAGGCGTTTCCAATTTCACGGAGAAGGGGGGGATGGAGGCGGAATCAGGGGAGTGGCATCCAAAATTTTGATGCATTTTTTTGGGGAACGTCAATATCTATCTTGACACAAAATTTGGTGGCCTTAGCCCAAGAAATGTGAAAACTATAGGCGTTTCCAATTTCATGGAGAAGGGGGGATGGGTTCGGAATCAGGGGGCGTAGCATCCAAAATTTTGATGCATTTTTTTGGGAACGTCAATATCTATCTTAACACAAAATTTGGTGGCTCTAGCCCAAAAAATGTAAAAACTATAGGCGTTTTCGATTTCATGCAGAAGGGGGATGGGGGCGGTATCAGGGGGCGTGGCATCCAAAATTTTGATGCAGTTATTTTAGGGACATGACTAGCTATCTGCGTGCAAAATTTGGTAATTCTAGCTGTAAGAATGTGAGAAATATTTGATTTTATCGGTTTTCAGTTATCGAATTTATCGATTTCCCAGCCTCCTAGTAGGCGTGGCACCCCAATCTTGACACTATATCTGTCGCGCCTATAGACAAACATAATTGCAAAGTTTCAAGTCTCTAGCTTTACGGGTGTCGAAAAAAGTTGCGTTCATACGGACAGACGGACATACACCATGACGGACATTGCACAAAACCAATATAGTATGAGATCTTCGGTATCAAAGTATAAAAATTGCATTCGATACAAAATGTCTGCAGACCTGCCCATTTAAAAAAAAAAAAAATATAGCGAAGGCTGCCGACTTTTTTTCATTTCTATAGCCAGTTGGCAGCCTCTTTTGTTTGATAATAACGGATCTTTACAGTTTTTTATAGTGTATTTCCACTGCTCAGTTATTCTCAGTTATGTTAGTTAACAGTAACTGAGGTTCAGTTTGCATGTATTCTCCCATAAGGAATTATCTGAAGTAAAACTGACCGTAAATATTAACTGAAGAATAACTGAAGAGGAACTGGTTCACTTGAACACTTGTTTGATAAAACATCGCTGTTAATGGTCTCTTTTAATGTAACAGTCGCAAAACAGATGATTGTGAATAGCAGAAATTGTGAATAAGTAGGCACAATATTTAACAATATACAAAATTGAATTAAAAATTTTGTTTTTTGATGAATTATTGTAGGAAACAATTGAACTGGGTGCCAAGTTTCAAAGGATTGCTTTTAAAACTGTGGGCGGATAATTTTGTTGCACTTAGGGCAGATCAGAATAACTCCCACGTATATAGGAAAATGGACTTGTACTGCTTGTGCAATGCAAGCAAAAATGCTTGTAGGCATTAAAAATAAGCCATAAAAGTTGGCAACATGCTGTTACTTATTTGCAATGTACAATTTCGGTTAGTTTTTCTCACTTTTTTGCAAAAATACAAAGCAAAACAAACCGAACAGCTGATTTATTTACGGAGGTTCAGTTACCAGAGCAATGGAAACAGCTTTCGTCAGTTACTGTTAAAATTTACGGAAACGGAGCAATGGAAATAGGCTATTAAACACTTCTTGTACAACATTCTTAATCACTTAAAACAAGCAATGAACCTGTGTTTGGCAGACCAAATCTAAATCTTGCTAAAGTAAAAAGTGGACAAATCTGAGTGGTTTTAAACAACGGGCTAACAGCAACTAAAAGAAGATTCTAACCAAACTCTCATCTCGGTGGCTAACAAGTAGTAGGTACGTTTGCATAAAAACTGACGGAAAAACCTAGTCAGCCTGCGATGCTGTTCAAGAATATATTTGCTATCAAGGCTAAAGGATGCTTTCACTTATGCTTTACATGTTTTATATCAAAATTATGCATTTCAAGAAATGGGAACAAGTCACTATTCATTATAAAAAAGCCTACTTCTCGGTGCTAAAGTATTGGTAAGCAAAAATTTAAATTCAAAGGCAATTAATTCATTAAAATAAAAACAAAATAAAAATAAATTACATAAAAATCTAAATTTTTTTATTAACAAATTGGTACTTTAAACAAGCTCACTCCATTAACAGTTCCTACCAAAGAAAACTAGTAAAATAAATAAGCCGAACTTGTATTTCAGATCTAGCTGACGTAAGAAATGGATAAGATATGTATAGGAATTAACAATTAACTCACATAATGTTCTTTAAACAAAAGAACTACGTTTACCCATTCATATGTTGTATGAGCGGTAAGCCACAAAAATCATAAAAGGTGAAAAACTTTTATATGCCACTTTACTAGGCACAAAAGTCTCCTGCATTATCCCACGGAAAGAATAGAGCTTAATGGTTAATAATAAAAAAAAGGCAAGTTCAATAGCCTTCTCGCTGGTGTTAAGAGCACTAAAAAATATGCAACTAAATAAGCTGCAGCAGCTTTACTATTATCAATCAATTGGTTTTGATAAGAGTCACACCGAAACCAGAAAGCACTATACCTACGATGACCATGTAGTGGCTCGCGAGCCTTGTCGGGTTCGTTCAGTGACTTTTTGAAATTGTCGATCAAGCTGAGGGTCTGCGTCGCCAGATAGAAGCACAAGCATATTAATGCAAAAGCAAAATACAGCCTCATGCATGAAGTTCTAAACAAAAGTGTAGATCTGCTTTTAAGAGAATTAGTGAGCAAGTTGAGATGTCTAATTGTTTGTGTATGTATTAAGTTATATAGTGTCCACATTTTTCTTATATTATTGCGCCGCTAAACTTATTTATGATCAAAATAGCGGTTGATGTTGTTGTCTCTCTGCTCTGCTATTTTGTTTGACCTTCTTGGCACTAGCCAATTAAAAACTTCAAATTCAAGAAAAACTTCTAGCCCTTCCTATAGCAAATAACAATCTTTATTTTATCATCCAAATCCAAGATTAAAACAAATCACAAAATATTATAACGACATCATTTGTTTTAGAAAAGAACAAGACTTATATTTATAAATATGTTTTAAGAGCTATTGAAATAACATCTGCTTAAGAGAAAAAATACAAAACAAAAATTCATTTAAAACAGAATATTAATAGAACCTTATAATAAATCACCTGTTTTGCAGCTGCCTGCACTGGCAGCGAAACGACTTCGACACTTCCTCGAACCCTTCCTTCTAACACTTGAAGAAGTGAGCAGCCAAGAGCCTAAAACGCTTCTGGCCTTTGCAAGAGACACACACACGCCGCAGGACAACGTTCTATAGTCCCTACCTTCTCCATACACCGGCCGCACTAAGGACCCCGAGTGGCCTATGTGTAATACTCCTCATGGAGGGTCAGCCGGCACAACCTAACCTAACCTTATAATAAAACCATAGAGGACTTAATATTATGGTATCTAGCACAATTAGAGGGTTTTGAAAAGAGAAAAAACTTGTGGAAATAAGCAAAACTAAGGCGGATAAAAGTAGTAAGCGATTAAATGTTTTGAAACTAATCAATCAAAAAATTAAAAAATTGTATGGTAACGTTGCACAGTGGGGCCTTTGCTCATTTTACATTGCAAAAATCATAACTTCTAAACTAATGAAGCGATTTCAAAAATTTAAAAAGCACTTGATAGAAAACTTCTCAAGCTTTAAAATGAGTGTTCGTCGAGAGTTCTTGGTATCCGTGCTGCTTAAATATTCAAGGTCAAAGTCAAGAAATATTTTCGAGCATATTTTGCCTGTAAAATTCAAATAAAAATTTTTTTTAAATTATAACTGAAAATTTTTAATGATTTCAATAACTATATAACATTTTTAGTTGTTTTAATTCGAGTTTCTAACTTAAATACATACATAACATTTGGTATTTTTGCCGATTTTTGAGGTTAATTTTTAATATTTGCTATTGATGACTGATTTTCTTCAAAACAATCATCTACATTAATGTTCATGTCTAATAAACTTAACATTTTGGAACTATAGTTGCTTCCTTCCAAATCCTTTCGTGATCGCACATGTCTAAGCGATGCAAGAAGTGGATCCGATGAGGCTGCCAGCATGTTAAAAAGGTCTTCATTTTGTCGAGCCCGAGAAATTTTGCACGTATTATTTGCTTAAAGAGATGGGCGTACTCGAAAACGCTAGTACGGAGCTTAAAGCAAAAATTAAATCCATTCACGCTAACTTGAAGCAAAAATGGAACTTGGTCCATAGACATTTGACATCTTTCAAAAAAAAGAATGAAAATTGGCTTGAGCAATATTCAACATTCGGCTATTCAGAAGAGGAAGAAGTTCACCCATCGACTAGCCGAGGAAGAGGAAGGCCGCATAAAACTATGGAAGAGTGTTCAGCTTTTACAAGGAAACGTAAACTTGAGGATGCTACGGACAGCATTAGAACAGAACATCTGTCGGAAACACTTTCATCGAAGTATGTGAAGGAACAAGAGAGGACAAAAGCGACAATCACGAAAGCTGTACAGATCGCCAGTCCTTTACGGCTAAATAGGATTAAGGAAAGTATTCCAACGTCCCCAAACTCAGTCGCCATTAAGTACACTGGTGAAGAAGCGTTCTCCCTTTTTTATGGACTTGGGATTAACTAAGGAAAGATATAATATTTTATGCGGCTCCTTAAAAAAACATAACGTCGACGTTCTTCCCGGATATAAAAAGATTGGATTTGCAAAAAAGGAAGCAGTGCCACCTAATACAATAATAACAGAGACAACTGTAGAAGTAAAACTCCTGGATTTAATGGACCACACTGCGATGCGTCTGATTAAAAGTTTGCCAGATGGAAAGGTCGAGCTTCTTCCTGAAAACCTGACCCTACTCAATAAGTGGGGATGCGATGGATCGTCTGGACAAAGCGCATACAAACAAATTATAAACACAGATGACGTAACTATTTCCGATGAAAATATGTTTATGGCTTCTGTTGTTCCCTTACGCCTGAGGAGTGAAACTTCTGAACATTGGAAAAATCTTCGACCATCATCGATTCATTATTGTCGCCCTATTTTCTTTAAATATGCGAAGGAGTCCTCTGAGTTGATTAAATCAACTGTAAGCGACATACAGAATCAAATTAGCCAACTGAAGCCTACAGTTTTTCAAACCAAAAGTGGAAAAAAATCACGATTAACTTTAAATTTTTCCTGACAATGATTGATGGAAAAGTCTTAAATGAAATTACAAACACCTCCTCAACTTTAAGGTGTCCTATTTGTAAAAAAACTCAAAAGGACTTTCACAATTTAGACGACTCAACGAGTGACGAGAACTGCTACGAATATGGAATTTCTCCTTTGCATTGCAGAATAAAGTGTATGGAATTTATTCTGAAGCTAGCCTACACACTTCCTCGGCCAGGAGAAACAGCAACGGATAATACACCTCGTGAGGATATACAGAGTAGAAAAGAAATTATACAAGCTGAGTTCTCTCGGAAGTTGGGATTGAAAGTTGACTGCCCAAAGCATGGATACGGAAATACGAATGACGGAAATACTTCAAGGCGATTTTTTGAAAATGATAAAATGTCATCTTTGATAACAGGTGTTAATCATGAGATAATTAAAAGGTTGGCTGTTATCCTAAATGTTATAAACTGCAAGGAAATGATAAATGGTGCAAAATTTGGCGAATACACATGCAAACAGCTCAACTTTTGACTGATTTGTATCCTCAGAAAAAACTTACCCCCACGGTACATAGGATTTTGGCTCATGGAAAGGACTTAATAGAGTATCAATGCTTACTAATTGGAGAGCTGTCTGAAGAAGCACAGGAATGTAAAAACAAGGACTACAAAAGGTTCAGATACACTAATACGTGCAAAATTTCTCGGGCTCGACAAAATGAAGACCTTTTTAACATGCTGGCAGCCTCATCGGATCCACTTCTTGCATCGCTTAGACATGTGCGATCACGAAAGGATTTGGAAGGAAGCAACTATAGTTCCAAAATGTTAAGTTTATTAGACATGAACATTAATGTAGATGATTGTTTTGAAGAAAATCAGTCATCAATAGCAAATATTAAAAATTAACCTCAAAAAATCGGCAAAAATACCAAATGTTATGTATGTATTTAAGTTAGAAAATCGAATTAAAACAACTAAAAATGTTATATAGTTATTGAAATCATTAAAAATTTTCAGTTATAATTTAAAAAAAAATTTTATTTGAATTTTACAGGCAAAATATGCTCGAAAATATTTCTTGACTTTGACCTTGAATATTTAAGCAGCACGGATACCAAGAACTCTCGACGAACACTCATTTTAAAGCTTGAGAAGTTTTCTATCAAGTGCTTTTTTAAATTTTTGAAATCGCTTCATTAGTTTAGAAGTTATGATTTTTGCAATGTAAAATGAGCAAAGGCCCCACTGTGCAACGTTACCATACAATTTTTTAATTTTTTGATTGATTAGTTTCAAAACATTTAATCGCTTACTACTTTTATCCGCCTTAGTTTTGCTTATTTCCACAAGTTTTTTCTCTTTTCAAAACCCTCTAATTGTGCTAGATACCATAATATTAAGTCCTCTATGGTTTTATTATAAGGTTAGGTTAGGTTGTGCCGGCTGACCCTCCATGAGGAGTATTAAACATAGGCCACTCGGGGTCCTTAGTGCGGCCGGTGTATGGAGAAGGTAGGGACTATAGAACGTTGTCCTGCGGCGTGTGTGTGTCTCTTGCAAAGGCCAGAAGCGTTTTAGGCTCTTGGCTGCTCACTTCTTCAAGTGTTAGAAGGAAGGGTTCGAGGAAGTGTCGAAGTCGTTTCGCTGCCAGTGCAGGCAGCTGCAAAACAGGTGTTTTATTATAAGGTTCTATTAATATTCTGTTTTAAATGAATTTTTGTTTTGTATTTTTTCTCTTAAGCAGATGTTATTTCAATAGCTCTTAAAACATATTTATAAATATAAGTCTTGTTCTTTTCTAAAACAAATGATGTCGTTATAATATTTTGTGATTTGTTTTAATCTTGGATTTGGATGATAAAATAAAGATTGTTATTTGCTATAGGAAGGGCTAGAAGTTTTTCTTGAATTTGAAGTTTTTAATTGGCTAGTGCCAAGAAGGTCAAACAAAATAGCAGAGCAGAGAGACAACAACATCAACCGCTATTTTGATCATAAATAAGTTTAGCGGCTCAATAATATAAGAAAAATGTGGACACTATATAACTTAATACATACACAAACAATTAGACATCTCAACTTGCTCACTAATTCTCTTAAAAGCAGATCTACACTTTTGTTTAGAACTTCATGCATGAGGCTGTATTTTGCTTTTGCATTAATATGCTTGTGCTTCTATCTGGCGACGCAGACCCTCAGCTTGATCGACAATTTCAAAAAGTCACTGAACGAACCCGACAAAGCTCGCGAGCCACTACATGGTCATCGTAGGTATAGTGCTTTCTGGTTTCGGTGTGACTCTTATCAAAACCAATTGATTGATAATAGTAAAGCTGCTGCAGCTTATTTAGTTGCATATTTTTTAGTGCTCTTAACACCAGCGAGAAGGCTATTGAACTTGCCTTTTTTTTATTATTAACCATTAAGCTCTATTCTTTCCGTGGGATAATGCAGGAGACTTTTGTGCCTAGTAAAGTGGCATATAAAAGTTTTTCACCTTTTATGATTTTTGTGGCTTACCGCTCATACAACATATGAATGGGTAAACGTAGTTCTTTTGTTTAAAGAACATTATGTGAGTTAATTGTTAATTCCTATACATATTTTATCCATTTCTTACGTCAGCTAGATCTGAAATACAAGTTCGGCTTATTTATTTTACTAGTTTTCTTTGGTAGGAACTGTTAATGGAGTGAGCTTGTTTAAAGTACCAATTTGTTAATAAAAAAATTTAGATTTTTATGTAATTTATTTTTATTTTGTTTTTATTTTAATGAATTAATTGCCTTTGAATTTAAATTTTTGCTTACCAATACTTTAGCACCGAGAAGTTGGCTTTTTTATAATGAATAGTGACTTGTTCCCATTTCTTGAAATGCCTAATTTTGATATAAAACGTGTAAAGCATAAGTGAAAGCATCCTTTAGCCTTGATAGCAAATATATTCTTGAACAGCATCGCAGGCTGACTAGGTTTTTCCGTCAGTTTTTATGCAAACGTACCTACTACTTGTTAGCCACCGAGATGAGAGTTTGGTTAGAATCTTCTTTTAGTTGCTGTTAGCCCGTTGTTTAAAACCACTCAGATTTGTCCACTTTTTACTTTAGCAAGATTTAGATTTGGTCTGCCAAACACAGGTTCATTGCTTGTTTTAAGTGATTAAGAATGTTGTACAAGAAGTGTTTAATAGCCTATTTCCATTGCTCCGTTTCCGTAAATTTTAACAGTAACTGACGAAAGCTGTTTCCATTGCTCTGGTAACTGAACCTCCGTAAATAAATCAGCTGTTCGGTTTGTTTTGCTTTGTATTTTTTGCAAAAAAGTGAGAAAAACTAACCGAAATTGTACATTGCAAATAAGTAACAGCATGTTGCCAACTTTTATGGCTTATTTTTAATGCCTACAAGCATTTTTGCTTGCATTGCACAAGCAGTACAAGTCCATTTTCCTATATACGTGGGAGTTATTCTGATCTGCCCTAAGTGCAACAAAATTATCCGCCCACAGTTTTAAAAGCAATCCTTTGAAACTTGGCACCCAGTTCAATTGTTTCCTACAATAATTCATCAAAAAACAAAATTTTTAATTCAATTTTGTATATTGTTAAATATTGTGCCTACTTATTCACAATTTCTGCTATTCACAATCATCTGTTTTGCGACTGTTACATTAAAAGAGACCATTAACAGCGATGTTTTATCAAACAAGTGTTCAAGTGAACCAGTTCCTCTTCAGTTATTCTTCAGTTAATATTTACGGTCAGTTTTACTTCAGATAATTCCTTATGGGAGAATACATGCAAACTGAACCTCAGTTACTGTTAACTAACATAACTGAGAATAACTGAGCAGTGGAAATACACTATAAAAAACTGTAAAGATCCGTTATTATCAAACAAAAGAGGCTGCCAACTGGCTATAGAAATTAAAAAAAGTCGGCAGCCTTCGCTATATTTTTTTTTTTTAAATGGGCAGGTCTGCAGACATTTTGTATCGAATGCAATTTTTATACTTTGATACCGAAGATCTCATACTATATTGGTTTTGTGCAATGTCCGTCATGGTGTATGTCCGTCTGTCCGTATGAACGCAACTTTTTTCGACACCCGTAAAGCTAGAGACTTGAAACTTTGCAATTATGTTTGTCTATAGGCGCGACAGATAAAGTGTCAAGATTGGGGTGCCACGCCTACTAGGAGGCTGGGAAATCGATAAAATCGATAACATAAAACCGATAAAACCAAATATTTCTCACATTCTTACAGCTAGAGTTACCAAATTTTGCACGCAGATAGCTAGTCATGTCCTTGAAAAAACTGCATCAAAATTTTGGATGCCACGCCCACTCCTTCCGCCCCCATCATCCCTGCTCCTTGAAACTGGAAACGCCTATAGTTTTTACATCTTTTGGGCTAGAGCCACCAAATTTTGTGTCAAGATAGATATTGACGTTCCCCAGAAAAATTCATCAAAATTTTGGATGCCACGCCCCCTGATTCCGCCCCCATCCCCCTTCTCCAAGAAATTGGAAACACCTGTAGTTTTCACATTTTTTGGGCTAGAGCCATCAAATTTTGTGTCAAGATAGATATTGACGTTCCCCAAAAAAATGCATCAAAATTTTGGATGCCACGCACCTAATTGCGCCCCCATCCCCTCTTCTCCATGAAATTGGAAACGACTATAGTTTTCACATTTTTTGGGCTAGAGCCACCAAATTTTGTGTCAAGATAGATATTGACGTTCCCCATAAAAATGCATCAAAATTTTGGATGCCACGCCAGTAATTCCGCCCCCATCCCCCCATCTCCATGAAATCGGAAACACCTATAGTTTGCACATTTTTTGGCTAGAGCCACCAAATTTTGTGTCAAGATAGGTACTGACGTTCCCCATCACAAAAATTGGATGCCACGTCCCCTAATTCCGCCCCCATCCCCCTTCTCCATGAAATTGGAAACGCCTATAGTTTTCACATTTTTTGGGCTAGAGCCACCAAATTTTGTGTCAAGATAGATATTGACGTTCCCCAAAAAAATGCATCAAAATTTTGGATGCCACGCCCCTAATTCCCCCCATCCCCCCTTCTCCATGAAATTGGAAACGCCTATAGTTTTCACATTTTTTGGGCTAGAGCCACCAAATTTTGTGTTAAGATAGGTACTGACGTTCCCCATCAAAACTTGGATGCCACGCCCCCGATTCCGCCCCCATCCCCCCTTAACCAAGAAATTGGAAACGACTATAGCTTTCACATTTTTTGGGCTAGAGCCACCAAAATTTTCTGTCAAGATAGGTACTGACGTTCCCCATCAAAACATGGATGCCACGCCCCCTGATTCCGCCCCCATCCCCCTTCTCCATGAAATTGGAAACGCCTATAGTTTTCACATTTTTTGGGCTAGAGCCATCAAATTTTGTGTCAAGATAGCTATTGACGTTCCCCAAAAAAATGCATCAAAA
Source organism: Scaptomyza hsui (assembly GCA_018152825.1). Lineage (NCBI taxonomy): Eukaryota > Metazoa > Arthropoda > Insecta > Diptera > Drosophilidae > Scaptomyza > Scaptomyza hsui. The sequence continues at coordinate 24,387 of JAECXO010000059.1, forward strand.
TTTTGGATGCCACGCCCCTAATTCCGCCCCCATCCCCTCTTCTCCATGAAATTGGAAACGACTATAGTTTTCACATTTTTTGGGCTACAGCCACCAAATTTTTTGTCAAGATAGATATTGACGTTCCCCATAAAAATGCATCAAAATTTTGGATGCCACGCCAGTAATTCCGCCCCCATCCCCCCATCTCCATGAAATCGGAAACACCTATAGTTTTCACATTTTTTGGGCTAGAGCCACCAAATTTTGTGTCAAGATAGGTACTGACGTTCCCCATCAAAAATTGGATGCCACGCCCCCTAATTCCGCCCCCATCCCCCTTCTCCATGAAATTGGAAACGCCTATAGTTTTCAAATTTTTTGGGCTAGAGCCACCAAATTTTTTTGTGAAGATAGATATTGACGTTCCCCATAAAAATTGATCAAAACTTTGGATGCCACGCCCACACCTTCCGCCCCCACCCCCCGCCGATGTCAAAACGGTTATGCGAGTATCTTCCACATTTTTTGAACTAGAGTCACCAAATTTGGTAGGAAGATATATGGTGACATCTACAAAAGATCTGCATGAAAAATTTGGATGCCACGCCCACCTCTGCCGCCCACTATTTAAAATCGGAAATTTCGATATCTCTTATAGTTTTTAAGCTAGAGCTCTTAAATTGGGTAGAGAGATAGAATGCAGCATCTACCAAAGATGTGCATCAAAATTTTGGATGCCACGCCCACCTAAGCCACCCGCCTTATAAAATCGGAATCGGCTATATCTCTAACAATTTTTGAGCTTGAGCCACCAAACTTTTTATGAATATAGATGGTGACAGTTAAAAACATTTGATTCAAAAATTAAGATGCCACGCCTACCTCTGCCGCCCACCTTTTAAATTTGGGAGTTAAGTTATCTTCCACAGCTTTTGAGCTAAAGTCACCAAATTTGGTAACATGATAGCTGGCGATGTTTACCACATGGCCCACGCCCTTCGCCCCTGCATTCTCCCTTATCAACCGTTCTTTTACTGGTATCAAAGTATTCCGCAGTCGGTTGCGTCCGACTGCAACGTTTTTACTTGTTATACTTTGATACTGAAAGTATCATGGTATAGTGGTCCGTCCGTCTGTCCGACTGTCCGTATGAACACAACTTTTTTCGACACCCGTAAAACTAGAGACTTGAAACTTTGCAATTATGTTTACCTATAGACGGTACAGATAAAGTGTTAAGATCGGTGTGCCACGCCCACTAGGAGGCTGGGAAATCGATAAATTCGATAACTGAAAACCGATAAAACCAAATATTTCTCACATTCTTACAGCTAGAGTTACCAAATTTTGCACGCAGATAGCTATAGTCATGTCCCTGAAAAAACTGCATCAAAATTTTGGATGCCACGCCCACTCCTTCCGCCCCCATCATCCCTGCTCCTTGAAACTGGAAACGCCTATAGTTTTTACATCTTTTGGGCTAGAGGCACCAAATTTTATGTCAAGATAGATATTGACGTTCCACAAAAAAATGCATCAAAATTTTGGATGCCACGCCCACTCCTTCCGCCCCCATCCACCCTTCTCCATGAAATTGGAAACGCCTATAGTTTTCACATTTTTTTGGCTAGAGCCACCAAATTTTGTGTCAAGATAGGTACTGACATTTCCCATCAAAACTTGGATGCCACGCCCCCTGATTCCGCCCCCATCCCCCTTCTCCAAGAAATTGGAAACACCTGTAGTTTTCACATTTTTTGGGCTAGAGCCACCAAATTTTGTGTGAATATAGATATTGACGTTCCCCAAAAAAATTCATTAAAATTTTGGATGCCACGCCCACCTAAGCCACCCGCCTTATAAAATCGGAATCGGCTATATCTTTAACAGTTTTTGAGCTAGAGCCACCAAACTTGGTAGGAAGATTGATAGTGACAGTTAAAAACATTTGATTCAAAATTTTTGATGCCACGCCTACCTCTGCCGCCCACCTTTTACATGTGGGAGTTAAGTTATCTTCCACAGTTTTTGAGCTAAAGTCACCAAATTTGGTAACATGATAGCTGGCGATGTTTACCACATGGCCCACTCCCTTCGCCCCTGCATTCCCCCCTTATCAACCGTTCTTTTACTGGTATCAAAGTATTCCGCAGTCGGTTGCGTCCGACTGCAACGTTTTTACTTGTTTTTATATATACCGTGCATCTCTGTATGAGCTCTAAAAAGAAAATTTAAAGCTTGCAACGATTTTGTGTATCGACACAAAATCGATATTTTCAATTATCAGGCAGCTTTTGTTTACTGTTGAACATTTGTGTTGAGCTGTCAAAGTTCCATAGGCCGCTTATATCAGTTAGCTTTGTGTTGCGCAGTAGTTCAGTTCACGGTGGAACTACCAGTCCTATTGTGAACTATCTTAGATTTATTCACATTTATTTAATTTTCTCAAAAATGTATTGATAACTTTTTCTAAACTTAATTGCTATAGCTTCCCCAAGCTTGTAGCTTGAATTCCTTGTATACCGCATTGCAGTACGTGATCTGTAAGATAAGATATAAAGGCTTAGGTGCAGACCAAATATTTTGGCGGTAAAGTTTGTATGGGCCCGGCACCGAGGTAGCTGCACTCTTTCGAACATACCTCAAAATTTTATTGATAACTTTTTCTGAAAATAATACCATTAGAAAGGTGAAATTGTGGACTTTTATCGTGCGTACCCAGTTTTTAATTACGCTCCTTAAGAATTTGAAAAAATGTTACCCATTAATCGCTTAATCCACCCATTTAAAAACTGAAATTGCCAAAAATTACGTAAAAACAATAAATAAATTAATTTTCTACAATTCTGCATCATTACTTTATTGATTTCATGTCAAAATAAAATTTATAATTGTAAAACTATCTATAACCGATTTTCGTTTCTGGCGGACCGTTGCACAGTGGGCGATTTGGTCTCGCTAGCGGCATTTTATTCAAATTTGAAAAAGCGATAATTTTTTTTCACAAGTCGATAACAGATGCTTTGATTAGATTTTTAGCGGTTTTTTATAAGCTCTACGATCAGCTGATCATCAGCTGTGAGCTGTCAAACACAACATATGTTTTAGCAAGTGCTTTACAATATTTATACTTTGATACCGAAGGTCTCATAGTATATTGGTTTTGTGCAATGTCCGTCATGGTGTCCGTCTGTCCGTCTGTCTGTCTGTCCGTCTGTCCGTCTGTATGAACGCAACTTTTTTCGACACCCGTAAAGCTAGAGACTTGAAACTTTGCAATTATGTTTGTCTATAGGCGCGACAGATTAAGTGTCAAGATTGGGGTGCCACGCCTACTAGGAGGCTGGGAAATCGATAAATTCGATAGCTGAAAACCGATAAAACCAAATATTTCTCACATTCTCATGTCCCTGAAAAAACTGCATCAAAATTTTGGATGCCACGCCCACTCCCTCCGCCCCCATCATCCCTGCTCCTTGAAACTGGAAACGCCTATAGTTATTACATTTTTGGGCTAGAGACACCAAATTTTGTGTCAAGATAGATATTGACGTTCCACAAAAATATGCATCAAAATTTTGGATGCCACGCCCACCTAAGCCACCCGCCTTATAAAATCGGAATCGGCTATATCTTTAACAGTTTTTGAGCTAGAGCCACCAAACTTGGTAGGAAGATTGATAGTGACAGTTAAAAACATTTGATTCAAAATTTTGGATGCCACGCCCACCAAAGCCACCCGCCTTATAAAATCGGAATCGGCTATATCTTTAACAGTTTTTGAGCTAGAGCCACCAACCTTATTAGGAAGATAGATAGTGACAGTTAAAAACATTTGATTCAAAAATTTGGATGCCACGCCTACCTCTGCCGCCCACCTTTTTAAATTTGGGAGTTAAGTTATCTTCCACAGTTTTTGAGCTAGAGTCACCAAATTTGGTAACATGATAGCTGGCGATGTTTACCACATGGGCCACTCCCTCCGCCCCTGCATTCCCCCTTATAAACCGTTATTTTACTGGTATCAAAGTATTCCGCAGTCGGTTGCCTCCGACTGCAACGTTTTTACTTGTTTTATTTATTTATTTCCTATAGTGTATTTATTTATTTTAAGTATGTATTTATAGATAGATATAAGACGAAATCAAAACAATTTATTTATTTTGTTAGCCAATAACATATAGAAGCGTATTTATTTATTTTTGTATAGTGTTAATTAGGCGGCAATATTTATTAGTCATTTATTTTTGGGCTGCATATCGTTGCAGGTGATAAACTGAGTTTCGTGGCATACTCTTAGGTTTTTAATTTTTTTTTTAATTAAAAGCTCGGCACTAATATTGCAAGCTGGGAAGCTGCGAGCGCAAGCTTTGCTTTATATGACCTCTCTTAAGATCTCTTAACTTCAAGAGAGCGGCTTTGCACGTTTTCTTAAGCAACAATAATATTAAGTATCTACACTTTTTTTTCTTGTTTATTTTTATTACAACGATCACTTTATCACTTGCTGAAACTAACAATATGAGATATAATAAAGGGTTATAATGCACTTACATTAACTCCTCGGCGTCCAAAATATCTTTTGATGCGGTGAGAGCTGCATCGAAAAGGTAGTTGTTATACCCTTACCCATAAAATGGGTAAAAGGGGTATAATGGTTTTGTGCAAAAGTATGTAACAGGCAGAAGGAAGCATCTCCGACCATATAAAGTATATATATTCTTGATCAGCATCAACAGCCGAGTCGATATAGCCATGTCCGTCCGTCCGTCCGTCTGTCCGTCTGTCCGTCCGTCTGTATGAACGCGTCGATCTCAGAGACTACAAGAGCTAGAGACTTCAGATTTTGAATATAAGTTCTCCTATACCATGAGCGGAACAAGTTTGTTTCAAATTATCGATAACTATTCTAGTTTTCGATATACACATGCAATCGATTACAAAAAATCTCGAATTTGAAAAATGTAAAAATGGGGGTTGAAATAATGGATAACGATAGAACTTTTCTGAAAATTTCATCGAAATCGGCTGAGATACACCAGAGATATCGAAGATTGAAGTTAAGGTCACAGATGCATACAGACAATGACTGTGCGCGTTAAGTATAGGGTTCGGGGTATCTCCTAGTCGGGAAATCTCGACTAGAGCCTTCTTACTTGTTTTTTGCTGTTGAGCTGATTGAGAGCCCAATTGGAAATGAGTTTTAACTCAAAAACGGTTTTATGTTCTGAATTGGCGCTTTTTCTTCTGTTTTATTTATTTAATCATTTTTATACTTTGATACTGAAAGTATCATAGTATATTGGTTTTGTGCAATGTCCGTCATGGTGTCTGTCTGTCCGTCTGTCCGTCCGTATGAACGCAACTTTTTCGACACCCGTAAAGCTAGAGACTTGAAACTTTGCAATTATGTTTATCCATAGAAGGTACAGATAAAGAGTTAAGATCGGGGTGCCACGCCCACTAGGAGACTGGGAAATCGATAAATTCGATAACTAAAAACCGATAAAACCAAATATTTTTCACATTCTTACAGATAGAATTACCAAATTTTGCACTCAGATAGCTAGTCACGTCCCTGAAAAAACTGCATCAAAATTTTGGATGCCACGCCCACTCCTTCCGCCCCCATCCTGCCTGCTCCTTGAAATTGGAAACGCCTATAGTTTTCACATTTTTTGGGCTAGAGCCACCAAATGTTGTGCCAAGATAGATACTGACACTCCCCAAACAAATGCATCAAAATCTTTGATGCCACGCCCATTGATTCCGCCCCCATCCCCCTTCTACTTGAAATTGGAAACGCCTATAGTTCTCACATATATTGGGCCAGAGCCTCCAAATTTAGTGTCAATATAGGTTGAAAAGTTTTCAAAAACTCCTCAAAAATTTGGGGGTTTTTTAGTACACTGTATTAAATGTACCCAAATCAGTAACACTTTGTTGCTGTATAAACATAACTCAAAAGGGCAACAACACTTTGTCGTTGCATAAACATATTCGGACATGCGCTCTCAAGTACATTCCAAGTACTCTTCAAGTGCACCGAAATATGATCCTACAAGAATAAGACAGCGTCAGCATATGTCCCATGCATTGACCGTTTAAGAATACATGTGCATAACACACTCCGCTCGTGGCGACGTATCCGTCGCTTATATATAATACACTTATATACAAACGGCTGCGCTGCCACCATAAGCAGCGCACTGCCTTTCTGTAGCTTACAATATGTTTAAGTCGACACTGTACAATTATTCAGAATAAATACATCGGAGCGATATGAACAGTCGCTCCGACCTTAATACAACAACCTCGATAACTATCACCACATGGCGACCGTGACATTGGTCCTGGAGGACCAAGGACAACAGCATTAACAGATTAACAATGAATAGAAACAAAACCATAACAATAATCGTAATATTAATGCGAGGTAGGCATACCGCCGACTTCGTCAACGTTGGAATTACAACGAACTAAACGGCAGCAACAACACCAGCAACGGCGACAAAAACAGCAACAGCAGCGACGGCAACAACACTATCAACAACGATAACAACAACAAATGCAATTTGGCCAAATCAGCTGCAGAATAGAATGCATCATAGCATTTCTACAACATCAGAACATCAGAACATCAAGAATCAACGGCAGCGACACCAAGGAGACAAGCAAAAAACGCAGTGAGTAATGTGTGCAAAGAGAAGTGGTATTGTCATAAGATTAAAGGCACAAAAGGCAAAACTTTTGAAACAATTAAATAGTGATGCCTTATCTTGGAGCAACTCGGTTAAATTACATGCCGAAGTTGAGCATATAAAGCAATTATTGTTGGCCCGAAAAAATAAGACAACCACCGAACACACAAATACTCACTGCAAAAATATTCTAAACATTGCTAAAGAAAAAAATTAAATTATCTCCACCAAAACGCCAAGAAATACAGAGGTTGAAGAAGACCTGCCCGAGAGACTGCGAAGGACCTCTATGCTCACCCTTTTGTGAGTACACCTGTGCGGCCTGCACCGGTGCCCCATCACAGAAGCAGCAGCTTGTGCAGCCAGCACCGGCACCGTCTGACGTCCCAAGTCAGACCCAGGAAAAGTGAACCGGCAGCGCTTCCAAGAGCGCATTTTTTTTTAATAGCACTGCGTTGCAAAAAAAAAATTTTTTCATTGCACTACGATGCATATTTTTTTTTATATACATACTAAACAAAACCAATGTAAAATTGAGCAACATTAACGTTGCCCTATTAGAGTATGGCCTGAAAACCATACGCAAAATTAGGCAGGCAATAATGTAATAAAAAAAAAAAAAAAAAAAGTTTTGTTATAAAATTAATGTCAATAGAAACAAATAGAATAAGTAAATTTGACGAGATAGTTAAAAATTGTGACAAAATGGGCATAGTAGATGTAAAATCGGTAGACTCGACAGCAAATGTAATAAATAAAGTCGAAGTCACTAACACCGACATGAAATTAATAACAATACTAATTGCCATCATTTTCGTAATAATCATAGGACATCTATTATATAAATTGTATACACTACATAATAGATGTATTAAAAAAACGCTATCAAAGTCAGGCAAATGACCTAGACAAAATTTAAAACAAAATTATAGTAAAAAAAAAAAAAAAATATTGATTAAACATTCAATACAAAAAATACATGAATAAAAATATATAATTATTTGATTGAAACAGTATATATGTTTTTGCACATTTTATAATTTATTTTAAAATGAAATGGAATGGCAGAATATTAATGCCACATTAGTTAAAATAAAAGAAAATTTTGATAAATCATACAAGTGTCTAGCACAAAATAGGAATATTTCAAACGATACCATAAATAAACACGCAACAATACTAGTTTCATGTTTTAACCAAGCTCGTTCCCTGATACACGAAAATAAAAAAAAGCTAAATAAGGAGCATTGGTCGTATGTATCAAGATTTTTGCATAGATTAAAAACAAACTTAAACAGCATTAAATCAAAATATTCGCTAGACATAACTATACCTTCGATTTTGAATACTCCAATATTAGTCGAGGAAGAAATAAACACAGATTTAGATACAGTAAGCGAGTCTGAAACCGCAAGCGGTTCATACACAGATATCAAAGAAGAAGACCTAGGCGATCTTACAATACAAGCGGTAATCACACTACCAGAACTACCTGAGTCTGATTCCGAGTCTATTACAGAAATAAAAACTATAAATATGGCCATGTCACAAGTAGAATTTCTTAAGCTAGCCTCTTCACTCATACCTGAGTTTAGTGGAAAGTCTGAGAATCTACAGAGTTTCATTGATGCTCTTATGTTAGTGGATTCACTAAAAGGAACACATGAAACTACAGCAGTCAGTCTAATAAAGACTAAACTCAAAGGCCACGTTCGGAACTTAATCAACACCGAACAAACAATAGTGTCCATAATAGACAAGCTTAAAGGCGGTATTAAAGGCGAATCAGCCAAAGCATTATCCGCCAAATTGTTTAATCTGCAGCAAAAGCAAAAAACTGCAAGTCAATATATTCAAGAAGTTGAACAGTTGACAAGGGCTTTGCAATCAGCTCATATGATTAACGGTGTATCGCAAGAATATGCCGAAGAACTAAGCCTACAAGTTGCTGTAAAGTCAATCATAACGAACAGCACAATCGACGAAGTTAGGACTGTAATGAAAGCTCGAAATTTCAATTCAATGAGTGAAATTACAACAGTGTTCGTCGATAGTTGCACTGACGCAGTAGGACACCCAAATACCGTCCTATATGCTGCGCAGCAACAAAGGTTTAAACCTAACAGAGGGTATAACCGCGGAAACTACCGTGGAAATTACCAAAACAGTGGTAACAGACAAAACAATAATTACAATAATTATGGCAACAACAGAAATAGAGGCCAATATAGGGGGAAGTCTAGAGGCCGTGGTAACTCAAACAGAGGCCACAACAATAATAATAGTAACAACAATAATGTGAGAACTGCCCAGAATACTTCGGGAAACTCACAACAGCCCTTAGGTACACAGCAATAGACAGCAAAAAGGTTCATTCGATTAATCTTAGTGTAAATATATTCGTAACATTCACAAACGTAGCTACAGGAAAGAAATTAATATTTTTGATAGATACAGGTGCAGACATATCTCTGCTAAAAGACAATTCAGACACTTTTAATGACATAAACATAGACAACAAAATAAATATTCAGGGAATCAATCAAGGATTAATTCAATCTAAAGGAATGACATCCATAGAAATTCAAACAACTAAATATATAATTCCACACAACTTCCATATTGTCGATTCAACTTTTTCTATACCGTGTGATGGAATTTTAGGCATAGATTTTATTAAAAAATATAATTGTCAACTCGATTTCACACCTTCAAAAGATCTTCTCATAATAAGACCAGACAATCTAAACTATCCTATATATGTCCCCATAAATTACAGCTCTGGTAACAATACAATAGTGTTACCAGCAAGATCCGAAGTTGTCCGAAAAATTGAGTTAACTTCAAATGAAGATAGTATCCTAATTCCGAACCAGGAAATTCAACCTGGTATATATGCAGCAAATACAGTAGTAACAACTGCAAATGCATTCGTCCGTTTACTTAATACAACTAATACAGATCAAATGGTTAATATAAATAAATTGAATTATGAACCATTAGCAAATTATGATATATCCGAAATAAATAATGAAACTAGAACGAACAATGTTATGTCAAAGCTAACTAAAAATTTTCCAAAAATATTTTATAGACAATTAAAAGAACTTTGTTGTGAATACACAGACATATTCGGACTCGATACCGAATCAATAACCACCAATAATTTTTATAAGCAGAAACTAAGATTAAAAGATAATGAACCCGTATATGTAAAAAACTATAGAAGCCCTCACAGTCAAAAAGACGAAATTCAAGCTCAAGTCGATAAACTTATTAAAGATAAAATAGTTGAACCCTCAGTCTCAGAATACAACAGTCCACTGTTACTAGTACCAAAGAAATCCATAGATAATGAAAAGAAAAAATGGCGTTTAGTAATTGACTATCGCCAAATTAATAAAAAATTACTATCCGATAAGTTCCCACTCCCTAGGATCGATGAAATCTTAGATCAACTAGGAAGAGCAAAATATTTCTCTTGCCTTGACTTAATGTCAGGATTCCACCAGATTGAGCTAGACAAAAACTCTAGAGATATAACATCCTTTTCAACGAGCAATGGCTCTTATCGCTTCACGCGATTGCCATTTGGTTTAAAAATAGCCCCAAATTCATTCCAAAGAATGATGACTATCGCATTCTCTGGACTTGAACCATCACAAGCATTCCTTTACATGGATGATTTAATAGTAATCGGTTGTTCCGAAAAACACATGCTTAACAATTTAATTAGTGTTTTTGACATGTGTAGGAAACACAACTTGAAGCTACATCCTGAAAAATGTTCATTTTTCATGCATGAAGTCACATTTTTAGGACACAAATGCACAGATAAGGGAATCTTACCAGATGACAAAAAATTTGATGTCATATTAAATTATCCAGTTCCACATGACTCCGACAGCGCTAGACGCTTTATAGCATTTTGTAATTACTACAGACGATTCATCAAAAATTTCGCCGATTATTCCAGGCATATAACAAGATTAAATAAAAAGAATGTTCCATTTGAATGGACTGATGAATGTCAAAATGCATTTGAATATCTTAAAGCTCAATTAATAAAGCCTACTCTGTTACAATATCCAGATTTTACAAAAGAATTTTGTATTATAACAGATGCTAGTAAGCAAGCCTGTGGCGCAGTGCTAACACAAGCCCACAATGGAATTCAACTTCCAGTAGCTTACGCATCGAGATCATTTACCAAAGGAGAAAGTAACAAGAGTACGACGGAACAAGAGTTAACAGCTATTTATTGGGCAATTACCAAATTTAGACCCTATATCTACGGAACTCATTTCATAGTACAAACTGACCATAGACCCCTAACATTTTTGTTTTCAATGACAAACCCAAGTTCTAAATTAACGCGTATGAGACTTGAATTAGAGGAGTATAATTTTACAGTAGAGTACCTTAGAGGCAAAGATAATTTTGTAGCCGATGCATTGTCACGGATAACAATATCTGAACTAAAAGAAATACAAAAATAAAATCCTGAAAGTCACTACCAGGTATCAAAGTAGACAAAATTTCTGCGCAGAAAACAATAAAGTAGAGATGCCAAAGCAACCTACCGAAACAGCTTCTCAGCCCAACGTATACGAAGTCATTAATAATGATGAAGTACGTAAAGTAGTGACCTTGCATATAAAAGATATGCTATGTTTCTTTAAACATGGTAAGAAAATTATTGCAAGAATTGATATTGGAGATTTATATACTAATAATGGAAATATTGACTTAGGACAACTATTTCCAAGGCTCGAAAAAGAAGCCGGTATATTAAAAATCAGCCAATTGAAAATGGCACCGTGGGAAAATATCTTTGAAAAAGTTTCAATAGATAATTTCAAAATTATGGGCAATAAAATATTAAGTACATTGAGAGTAGCGCTACTCAACCCGGTGACCACATTAACAAATATTAAAGAGAAAGAAGCTATATTGTCTACACTCCACGACGATCCAGTACAAGGAGGTCATACAGGCATTGCAAAAACCTTGGCCAAGGTCAAAAGACATTATTACTGGAAAGGTATGACTCGTGATATAACAGAGTACATCCAGAAATGTCAAAAATGTCAAAAAGCAAAAATAACAACAAATACTAAGACCCCTTTGACAATTACTGAAACCCCGATGAAGGCTTTTGACAGAGTTATAGTGGATACAATTGGCCCACTACCAAAGTCAGAAAAAGGCAATGAATATGCAGTCACGCTCATATGTGACTTGACTAAATATTTAGTTGCTATACCTGTCACAAATAAAAGCGCATCAACAGTTGCAACAGCAATATTTGAATCATTTATTCTCAAGTACGGTCCAATGAAGACGTTCATTTCGGACATGGGAACGGAATATAAAAATTCAATCATAAATGATCTGTGCAAATATTTAAAAATAAAGAATATAACATCAACTGCACATCATCATCAAACTGTTGGAACAATTGAAAGAAGCCACAGAACATTCAACGAGTACATACGATCCTATATATCAGTAAATAAAACAGATTGGGACGTATGGCTCAAATATTTTGTTTATTGCTTCAATACAACCCCCTCTATGGCACACAATTATTGTCCATATGAGTTAGTATTTGGTAAGACTAATAATCTACCAAAGAACTTTAACAGCATAACTAATATAGAACCTATATATAATATAGATGACTACGCTAAAGAAAGTAAATATAGATTAGAAGTAGCATACAAAAGAGCAAGAAATATGCCTGAATTAAATAAACAGAAAAATAAGGAAATATATGATTTAAAAACTAGGAACATAACTCTATCAATAGGAGATAAAGTTTTACTAAAAAACGAAGTAGGCCATAAGCTAGATTTTAAATACACAGGGCCCTATAGAGTTGAAAAATAGAAGATAATGATAATATAGTTATTTCCGGAAATAAGAGTAAAAATCAGACAGTTCATAAGGATAGGTTAAAAAATTTTAATTCATAAAAAAAAAAAAAAAAAAAAAAATAAAATAAAAATTTAATTATACAATGAATGCCAAAAATATATATATATATTGAAAAAAAAAAATCTTTAAAAATACACTAAATACAATATAAGTACATTACAACTAAGGTGCGTTTCATAATCATAAGACACTTTAAAATTTTAATTCTAAAACTCAACAAAAACTAATCAACACATTTAAGCAAGCGATTTCTTAGAAATATATGATCTCCTAGCTATAGTCTACTACGAAGAACCGTTAGTGGCGCCAATTCTCTTGCATTCCAAAAGAACCGTTGTCTTTTTGCATGCGACGCTCTGTTTTCTTCAATTTGCGCCGTTTCACAATGATAAGACAGTTGTCGAAAATTTAACTTTTGTGAACTTGAATGTAATAAGTTCGATTTTGTTTGATGATTTATTGAATATTTAATCATTTTTAACTAATATGCCGCGAGGTACGATATTGTCACATGAAGAGCGTGGAAAAATTTTGGCCTACAATGAATCCGGCCTCTCACTATCTCTAATTTCGAGAAAATGAATAGAAGTCGATGCGTAGTTCGAAATTTTTTGCGTAATTCCACTAATTACGATGTTTTGAAGCCTACGGGTAGAAAACTTGCGCTTTCTGACCGAGATCAGCGACGGATTATTAGTAAGAGTTCAAACTCATTCGTTTCATGCTCCAGTTTGGCCGCGTCTGTGGACAATAAAGTGTCAAAAACCACGATTTGGCGCACCCTGCAGAGGAGCAAGTGTATACAGTACTCGAAAATGTTGAAAGCACCACATCTCCTGCCACGGCACAAGGAGGCGCGGCTTAAATTTGCGGAAGATCATCTTTCTACTGACTGGAACACAGTAAGTAAATAATCAGGTTCTAAAATTCCTCCTGATTTACAATTTTCCTTTGACAGATTATTTTTTCGGACGAAAAGAAGTGGAATCTTGATGGTCCTGATGGCTCCCGATGCTATTGGAGAGATTTGCGAAAGGATCCCATTTACTTTTCCAAACGAAATTTTGGTGGTGGTTCGGTTATGGTGTGGGGTGCGTTTACATCGAAAGCCACTTTGGAACTTCAGTTCACATCATCTCGAATGAACAGCGCGGAGTACATTGGAGTATTAGAATGCGGTCTCCTTCCGTATCTTGAAGCTAATAGAGAAGTACCACTTGTATTTCAACAGGACAACGCTCGCATTCATGTTAGCAAGGAAACAAAACGCTTTTAATTGATTGCTCTATCCAAACTATGGACTGGCCGGCCTGTTCTCCGGATTTAAATCCGATTGAAAATGTGTGGGGTATCTTAGTTAGACGGGTTTACGCCGAAAATCGACAATTCAACACTATTGCCGAACTAAAGACGGCAATTATTACCGAATGGGAGAAGTTGGATACCAATCTCTTAAAAAAATTATGCGATTCGATGAAAAGAAGATTGTTTTGTATTGCTACAGGTGGGGGTAACCCAATTGACTATTAACAAGTCAAATATGTGGACATAATCCTAAATAATAAATAATTAAGCAACTTATTAAATCCCTATTGAAAAGTGTCTTATGTTTCTGAAACGCCCAAATTTTTTATTTTCTCCAATTAATTTTGTTCAAATAAACTAATCAACATAATGTCTACTGAAACTTGTTTGTTTTGTTGCTTAGAATATTATATATAAAAACAAATTTGATACAAAATGTATTTTCTGAAATATTAACAAAACATGGGGTGTCTTATGATTATGAAACGCACCTTATAATAAATCAAAACAAAAATATTTTATAATTTTAAGTTAAATAACTTCACTAAGTTACGTTATTTTTCAAAAGGAGGGAGATGTAGTATGCACATATATCGATGGTACACTGTATTAAATGTACCCAAATCAGTAACACTTTGTTGCTGTATAAACATAACTCAAAAGGGCAACAACACTTTGTCGTTGCATAAACATATTCGGACATGCGCTCTCAAGTACATTCCAAGTACTCTTCAAGTGCACCGAAATATGATCCTACAAGAATAAGACAGCGTCAGCATATGTCCCATGCATTGACCGTTTAAGAATACATGTGCATAACACACTCCGCTCGTGGCGACGTATCCGTCGCTTATATATAATACACTTATATACAAACGGCTGCGCTGCCACCATAAGCAGCGCACTGCCTTTCTGTAGCTTACAATATGTTTAAGTCGACACTGTACAATTATTCAGAATAAATACATCGGAGCGATATGAACAGTCGCTCCGACCTTAATACAACAACCTCGATAACTATCACCACAATGCCACGCCCACACCTTCCACCCCCCACCCCCGCCATTGTTAAAACGGTTAAGCGTGTATCTTCCATATTTTTTGAACTAGAGTCACGAAATTTTGTAGGAAGATATATGGTGACATCTACAGAAGATCTGCATCAAAAATTTGGATGCCACGCCTACCTCTGCCGCCCACCTTTTAAATTTGGGAGTGAAGTTATCTTCCACAGTTTTGAGCTAAAGTCACCAAATTTGGTAACATGATAGCTGACGATGTTTACCACTCGGCCCGGTCCTTTTCAAGAAGACTCCTTACCATCCGTTCTTTAATTGGTATCAAAGTATTCCGCAGTCGGTTGCGTCCGACTCCAACGTTTTGACTTGTTTTTTCTTTGTTGTGCGCATTGATTTGAGCTCCTGGGAAATTTACAATCTTTGCTTGTTTAATTTAAAGTGCTGCTTTTTATTAACTTCAAGGTATGTATTACATAAGAAATCAGTGTTTGTGACCGGTCTATAAATGTGTTGCTCATAAAACGTAGTGGTAATTAAGTGTATTAACAACTTGCCCGCACTAGCGTGCACCTGTCGTTCGTGGAGTTGAACTTACCAGATTCACACGGATTCAGTCTAACTCTTTTTTTTAGCTGGAAGTATAAATCATTGTGCGTCCAAAATGTGTTATATGAACTGCTATTACCTGTTAACCTTCAAATCATGGCACTTTTTAGGCACAATGTCGGTAGCAAAACGGGTACACCCGTAAAGCTAGAGACTTGAAACTTTGCAATTATGTTTATCTATAGACGGTACAGATAAAGTGTCAAGATTGGGCCTACTAGAGGCTGGGAAATCGATAAATTCCATAACTGAAAACCGATAAAACCAAATATTTCTCACATTCTTACAGCTAGAGTTACCAAATTTTGCACGCAGATAGCTAGTCATGTCCCTGAAATAACTGCATCACAATTTTGGATGCCACGCCCCCTGATACCGCCCCCATCCCTACCCTTCTAAATGAAACTGGAAACGCCTATAGTTTTCACATTTTTGGGCTAGAGCCACCAAATTTTGTGTCAAGATAGATATTGACGTTCCCCAAAAATATGCATCAAAATTTTGGATGCCACGCCCCCTTATTCAGCCCCCATCCCCCTTTACCATGAAATTGGAAACGCCTATAGATTTCACATTTTTTGGGCTAGAGCCACCAAATTTCGTGTCAAGATAGGTACTGACGTTCCCCATCAAAACTTGGATGCCACGCCCCCTGATTCCGCCCCCCATCCCCGTTCTACTTGAAATTGGAAACGCCTATAGCTTTCACATTTTCAAGCTAGAGTCACCAAATTTGGTAGGAAGATATATGGTGACATCTACAAAAGGTCAGCATCAAAAATTTGGATGCCACGCCTAACTCTGCCGCCCACAATTTAAAATCGGATATTTCGATACTCTTACAGTTTTTAAGCTAGAGCCCCTAAATTCAGTGGAAAGATAGGAGGCAACATCTGCCGAAGATCTGCATCAAAATTTTGGATGCCACGCCCACCCAAGCCACCCGCCTTATAAAATTGGAATCGGCTATATCTTTAACAGTTTTTGACCTAGAGCCACCAAACTTGTTAGGAAGATAAATGGTGAGAGGTAAAAACATATGATTCAAAAATTTCGATGCCACACCCACCTCTGCCGCCCACCTTTTAAATTTGGAGTTAAGTTATCTTCCACAGTTTTTGAGCTAAAGTCACCAAATTTGGTAACATGATAGCTGGTGATGTTTACCACATGGCCCACTCCCTTCGCCCCTGCATTCCCCCTTATCAACCGTTCTTTTACTGGTATCAAAGTATTCCGCAGTCGGTTGCGTCCGACTGCAACGTTTTTACTTGTTTTTAGTATGGCATGAAGAAGCGATCCCAACCAAGAAGTTTCTCACCATGGAAAACTTTGTATTTGGTACTGTTCTCAAAAACCTTAAATATACTCAGGAGAAGCAGTGCGAGATTGGCAAAAAGCAGCGAAATTTTACTAGTAGGCGTGTAGAAAAGTGGAAAAACTGTTTAAGAAATAAGGTTTTTTTAGAAAACAGAAACCAGGAATGGCTAGATACGCCGATAGTATTGATTAAAGGATCATCTTCCGAAATGGTTGGACGTCCACAAAAAGATATTTCGGAGTGTTGCAAAAAAGCGCAAGTCAACTAATTGTCAGGCCTTACTGAAGATGTCCCATCAGATGCATTTTTGTTACCCACAAGCTGCAGCTTGTATAAAGCTGGAAAACGCAGTGCTTCACAGGTGGTGTCAATGCAAAACGCCGACGAAGAGTTTAGCGGTAAGATAATGAAAACTATGAGTACAGCTCAGCGTCTACCGTCAAAATTTTTGATGAAAAAGTACTGGCGCTATTTGTAGATGTTGGACATACCAACTACACATGGAATTTGTCAAAGAGAGCCGCTACAGGGCAAAACGCCGATATATATCCATGCTACGATAACTGCGTTGTGCGAAAAAAAAAATGCTATCCTAGTGTCATCACGGTCACTGATCATTTCGCTGAAGTACTCTACAAAGCTAAGTGGACCATACGATTGCTAGGATTATTGAAGCACACCCAGAAAGTTTTCAAAACCATATTTAAAATAATAATAGCACCCAATTAACTGCTACCTACAAATGGGGTTGTGATGGCAGCAGCGGCCATTCTACTTGCAGGCAAAAATTTTGATGGCTTCGATGGAGACATGATAGATCAATATTTATTTTTAATTTTTATGGTACCATTGATAGTGCAGAAAGGACCGACAGTTTTATGGAAAAACAATCGGCCTTCTTCTACTCGATATTGTCGACCCATTAAATTACTTTGCGAGAAAGAATCGGCAGACTTGACTCCCAAACTCCCAAAAATATGAACGATCTAAATTTGGTGAAAAGCTTTTCTATTAATGGAAACCTATTTGAATATGGCTTATTAAGTCTCCACGCTTGGATTAGGTTTTGCGAGTGTGTTTTGCACATTGCATATAGAATACCAATACTAAAGTGGCAAGCTCGTGGTGCTGACAAGGATGTCGTTGAACAAAAAAAAGAAGTATTCATCAGAAGCTATGGGAAGAAATGCATTTGTTGGTGGATATACCAATGGCTGGTACTGGCAGTACGAACAACGGAAACACTGCAAGGAGGTTTTTCCAACAACCAAATTTGGCTGCTCGTATAACAGGAGTAAGCTATGATTTGATATATCGATTCAGCGAGTCTTACGAGCATTGGCTTGTGGATACGACATAAGTTCGGACGCATTCGGATCTTACGCATTGGAAACTGCCGAAATTTTGTTCAAGCATACCCCTGGTCTTACATGCCATCGTCTGTTCACAGAATTTTAATTCATGGAGCAGACATTATAAACCATTTTCCCCTTCCGATTGGTATGATGTCAGAAGAAGCTCTTGAAGCCAGGAACAAGGACTTTCGAAACATACGCGAGAGCAATACAAGAAAAAATTCCAGGAAAAATACTATGGAAGATATCATAAATGCTTTATTGGTTTCGTCTGACCCTTTGATATCTTCATTGTCAAATGGGTCTTCAATTTCGTCTGCAAAAAATATTATTATGGACGATGATGTTAAGAGCTTGATTTTAATGAAGCATCTAGATATGCCTGATTCTGATTCCGAAGATTCCGAATAATATTTTAGCATTTTCTAGATAATTTTAATTTATAAAATTTGTTTATTGAAATTAAAAATAATTTTGATATTAAAAAAATTTAAAAAATTTTTAAAAATTAAAAAAATTGTAAACAAAATTTTTTTCTTAAAAAATTCTTTGACATTTTCTGTGAAAAAACAACCGTTTGAAGATATCTATTTTCGTTTAGAAGTTATTAATTAAATGCCGCTAGCTAGGCCCAATCGCCCACTGTGCGTATGTGAAATAGTGTCGAAGTGATACGATATTGATGTGATGTGACAACGACTCTAAATTGACAACGACGCACAGTGGGGCCTCTACCGGAAAAGCGTTGCATAAATCATTTTTTCATGAACGCGTTTGGCAAAAGTAAAACATGTAATCGACAGATAATACTTCAAAAATAATGGATCCAAAAGATTTTTTGAAATCGGTTAAAAATTATGGCTGCTAGAGCTTATCAAAGTTGAGAAATTTTTCGTGAGTACGAATCAATGACAATTTTTACGAAAATTCGCCACTTTTAGAAGTGAATATTGGGCGATATAAACAACCGATCTTCGATCTTTTTTTATATGAAAAGTATGTTCAATGTTAGTATTTTGTTGTTTAAATTTTGAATATAACTGAAATACTTATTAAACTAGAAACGTTTAAAAAATACACTACATTTTCCTTATTTTTGAACTTTCGTGGAATAGAACTCACAGGGATGATACGGGATAATTGTGGGACCACTTGCATGTGATAGATGAAATATATACCTTTCATATGTTTTGGTCTAAATCTGCGGAAATCTGCGGAAATCGAGATAAATCCAAAAAACTAGGTGTACCTCGCGTTAAAAGCACGCGGCGGGTATAAGGAAGAAGAAGAGCGCATGCAAATTTGGCTGTAGCGGGTGTGTTGTTTATTTATAACATTGCTATATGTTGTATTATAAGTACTACCTGACTATATGTACCCCCTTTAAGAAATGTTGAGTCGGCTTGAAAAGGGTGTGAAAAGCAGGTAAATATAGTTTTAGTTGATGGAAAATTTCTCAATTACAGGTAATTTTTTTGGGAATTTCCCGTTTACCTATTTTGAATGAAAATCAATACCTCATGTTTTTTTTGGGTTTTTACCAAAAACATTGGAAAAGGCTTATACCATTTTTGCTTTTTTACCTAGCTAACCCAAAATATATGGTATATAATGCAAAAAATTTCACTTGATTGCGACAGTTGTTTTTTAACTTCATAAGAGAAAACACTACAAGCAATTTCCCCGTTCGAATAGTATTTTTTCAATATAATTCACTAACTTTTTATTTAAAAGCGCAATAATGAATGTAAAAAAATTCTAAGATTTTTGAACTTTTTCGTGCCTCTGAAAATAAAAACGATTTCGGAATGGCATTGCTTAAAGAGATGGGCGTACTCGAAAACGCTAGTACGGAGCTTAAAGCAAAAATTAAATCCATTACACGCTAACTTGAAGCAAAAATGGAACTTGGTCCATAGACATTTGACATCTTTCAAAAAAAAGAATGAAAATTGGCTTGAGCAATATTCAACATTCGGCTATTCAGAAGAGGAAGAAGTTCACCCATCGACTAGCCGAGGAGAGAGGAAGGCCGCATAAAACTATGGAAGAGTGTTCAGCTTTTGCAAAGGAAACGTAAACTTGAGGATGCTACGGACAGCATTAGAACAGAACATCTGTCGGAAACACTTTCATCGAAGTATGTGAAGGAACAAGAGAGGACAAAAGCGACAATCACGAAAGCTGTACAGATCGCCAGTCCTTTTACGGCTAAATAGGATTAAGGAAAGTATTCCAACGTCCCCAAACTCAGTCGCCATTAAGTACACTGGTGAAGAAGCGTTTTCCCTTTTTATGGACTTGGGATTAACTAAGGAGAAATATGATATTTTATGCGGCTCCTTAAAAAAACATAACGTCGACGTTCTTCCCGGATATAAAAAGATTGGATTTGCAAAAAGGAAGCAGTGCCACCTAATACAATAATAACAGAGACAACTGTAGAAGTAAAACTCCAGGATTTAATGGACCACACTGCGATGCGTCTGATTAAAAGTTTGCCAGATGGAGAGGTCGAGCTTCTTCCTGAAAACCTGACCCTACTCAATAAGTGGGGATGCGATGGATCGTCTGGACAAAAATAAACACAGATGACGTAACTATTTCCGATGAAAATATGTTTATGGCTTCTGTTGTTCCCTTACGCCTGAGGAGTGAAACTTCTGAACATTGGAAAAATCTTCGACCATCATCGATTCATTATTGTCGCCCTATTTTCTTTAAATATGCGAAGGAGTCCTCTGAGTTGATTACATCAACTGTAAGCGACATACAGAATCAAATTAGCCAACTGAAGCCTACAGTTTTTCAAACCAAAAGTGGAAAAAAATCACGATTAACTTTAAATTTTTCCTGACAATGATTGATGGAAAAGTCTTAAATGAAATTACAAACACCTCCTCAACTTTAAGGTGTCCTATTTGTAAAAAAACTCAAAAGGGACTTTCACAATTTAGACGACTCAACGAGTGACGAGAACTGCTACGAATATGGAATTTCTCCTTTGCATTGCAGAATAGAGTGTATGGAATTTATTCTGAAGCTAGCCTACACACTTCCTCGGCCAGGAGAAACAGCAACGGATAATACACCTCGTGAGGATATACAGAGTAGAAAAGAAATTATACAAGCTGAGTTCTCTCGGAAGTTGGGATTGAAAGTTGACTGCCCAAAGCATGGATACGGAAATACGAATGACGGAAATACTTCAAGGCGATTTTTTGAAAATGATAAAATGTCATCTTTGATAACAGGTGTTAATCATGAGATAATTAAAAAGGTTGGCTGTTATCCTAAATGTTATAAACTGCAAGGAAATGATAAATGGTGCAAAATTTGGCGAATACACATGCAAACAGCTCAACTTTTGACTGATTTGTATCCTCAGAAAAAACTTACCCCCACGGTACATAGGATTTTGGCTCATGGAAAGGACTTAATAGAGTATCAATGCTTACCAATTGGAGAGCTGTCTGAAGAAGCACAGGAATGTAAAAACAAGGACTACAAAAGGTTCAGATACACTAATACGTGCAAAATTTCTCGGGCTCGACAAAATGAAGACCTTTTTAACATGCTGGCAGCCTCATCGGATCCACTTCTTGCATCGCTTAGACATGTGCGATCACGAAAGGATTTGGAAGGAAGCAACTATAGTTCCGAAATGTTAAGTTTATTAGACATGAACATTAATGTAGATGATTGTTTTGAAGAAAATCAGTCATCAATAGCAAATATTAAAAATTAACCTCAAAAAATCGGCAAAAATACCAAATGCTATGTATGTATTTAAGTTAGAAAATCGAATTAAAACAACTAAAATGTTATATAGTTATTGAAATCATTAAAAATTTTCAGTTATAATTTAAAAAAATTTTTATTTGAATTTTACAGGCAAAATATGCTCGAAAATATTTCTTGACTTTGACCTTGAAAATTTAAGCAGCACGGATACCAAGAACTCTCGACGAACACTCATTTTAAAGCTTGAGAAGTTTCTATCAAGTGCTTTTTAAATTTTTGAAATCGCTTCATTAGTTTAGAAGTTATGATTTTGCAATGTAAAATGAGCAAAGGCCCCACTGTGCAACGTTACCATACAATTTTTTAATTTTTTGATTGATTAGTTTCAAAACATTTAATCGCTTACTACTTTTATCCGCCTTAATTTTGCTTATTTCCACAAGTTTTTTCTCTTTTCAAAACCCTCTAAATGAACGTATAGTAAAATGTGAAAACTATAGGCGTTTCCAATTTCATGGAGAAGGGGGGATGGGGGCAGAATCAGGGGGCGTGGCATCCCAAATTTTGATGCATTTTTTTGGGGACATGACTAGCTATCTGCGTGCAAAATTTGGTAGCTCTAGCTGTAAGAATGTGAGAAATATTTGGTTTTATCGGTTTTCAGTTATCGAATTTATCGATTTCCCAGCCTCCTAGTAGGCGTGGCACCCCAATCTTGACACTTTATCTGTCGCGCCTATAGACAAACATAATTGCAAAGTTTCAAGTCTCTAGCTTTACGGGTGTCGAAAAAAGTTGCGTTCATACAGACGGACAGACGGACACCATGACGGACATTGCACAAAACCAATATACTATGAGACCTTCGGTATCAAAGTATAAAAATGGCTTAAAAGCTTGGACTTTTTAAAGTCAATTGGCAGACAAGTTGAACTTGCAAAACCACAAGTTCTGCAACCATTTAATGAAATGGTTGTCAGACCAAAAAAATAAAATTTATCAAAACCTTCAATTGGTTTTGATGAAATGTCTTGCAACAACACAAGGAAAGTTGGAAAAAGTCGCTTAATAAAAAATTAAAACAACAAAAGTTTGTTCAAAAGTGATTTTCTGGTTTATTAAAAGCCATGATCATTCCTACATATCAACAGAGGGCAAGAATGTTTTTAAAATGGAATTTAAATTCAAGCAAAATTCACCACAGCCCAAATCCGCCAAGCTTCGCGGAGCAGCTGCGTTTGCGATTGTTGCTGCTGCTGCTGCTGTTCCTGCTTTTGCAGTCCGTCGAGAACTGGACGCAGCTGGGTGCGAATGAGTGTCGTCAGTTGCGTCTGATCCAGCTGTAGCGTGTGGGAGCTGCTTGCATGTGTTCTCGAAGCGGTTTGTTCTCCTCCTTGAACCACTCGCGATGCGGCTGTTCCAGTTCCACGTTCACAAACTCACTTCGGAACTCCAAAACACAGGTGCGTCCCAGCACCACCTCCTTGTGCACGATTGGTATACTAGGCAGAGGATTATCTGCAAGATTTTAAATGGTTAAATACAAAATTGTGGAAAGTGTGTCAAATTCTCACCATTAACAAGCAGCGTGGCGTTCACTTTGATTACACCCGCCGGAATCTCAGCGGTGCAGGTATATATTCCTGAATCGCTGGGCTTGCGTTTGTTATGACAAAGGCGTTCTCTTCACGTATCACATGTAGACGACGCTCTGTCGCTGCAGGAAAATCACTCGCAAAAACTTTGGCAAAGATATCTCCGGCATAGGATCACCGCTGGCCGGGCACACCAAACGCGCTGTTTCACCAGCATACAACGTTAGATTTGACGGCACGTGCAAGTAGCTGGGATGAACTGAAAAATGGAAACAAGTTGGTTAAACGAATAGAGAAAAGCTTAAACATTAACTACTTACTGCCAATGGATATCTTGAATTTCTTTGAATAGGTTGTGCCAAAGGCATTGGAGACCACACACTGATAGCTGCCGGCACTCTCGAACGTCACATTGGACAGACGCAGATAGCCATAGATTGTGGTCTGATTGGTGCTCTGATCGTGATGGATTTGCGTTTCGGTGCTGGCACTCCAGCACGTGCTGATTGTCGTGGCGCCACTTAATCTTCAGCTCATCAGCGGCGGCAAGAGAAGCAGCCGCTGGTGGAGCTCGCAATGCACCCAAGGATATATTAGCGCCCTTGACGGCCAGCATGTTGTTGAGTTCTTTCTGCACCACGGGTTTGGGTGAACCAGCTGCAAAAGTATATAAATTAGTTGAATTTTCGATTAAGGCAGAGGTTAACTTACAGCACACGAGAGTTCCGTTTGGGTAAGCTCAAACAGCTGGCGATCAAGCAAATGCTTCGGATAGCCACAGACGACATTTGTGAGCAGTTGCTGAGCCTGCGTCTCAAAGCGACTGAGCAGCCACTGACGGAACCACAGCAAATCACAATCACATATAAAGGTATCCGACTTGATGATAAGTTTCTGCAGACTCTTCATGTGCTCAAAGGCATTCGGTTGTATGCTGGCCAGTGCATTGCCACCCAAGTTTATCAGTTCCATATTGTTTAGACCACTCGAAGCCTGGTTATATGCTTCAGATTGTTGCCATAGAGTTCGAGGCGTCGCAGCTTACGCAAAGAATTAAAGCGTGCCGACTCATCCTTGATCAGAGCGGGCAAACAAACGAAACGTTTAACGAACCGTTCGCGAAAGCTAAGAAACTTTTCATATGTTTTGTAGCGGTTATTATCGTGAGGGAAAACGAAACCACTAGCTTTATATTGCCGAAGAGCGCAAACTAAACGATTGGAATATTGTTCTCCCGACAGCTGCAGTGCCTTGGAACGTTTGGGAACGAAACATATACAAAGGAATCGTATGCGGAATGGTCGGCTTTTAGTTCCACTTCAGCAACAACAATGCTGAGAGAAACATAGAAGTAAACAACAGAAAGAAAAGAAGTGTATACAAATTGAGTAGCAAACGTTTGCGAACTATTCGCCCTGATTGCATATCGTTCCGATTCCCTTTGTCCGCATCTCAAGATGAGAGCATTTCGCTTTACGTTTAGTTTGCTCTCACGAACGCAAACTGAACAGAAATCATTCCTTTTACAGTTACATTTTATCGGGTTTTATTAGTATTTCGCTGTGTGCAAGGACCGAAACGATACGATTCAGAAACGTTTATTTTCGTTGATAAAGTTGTGGGATAAGTCCAGCGATTCCAGAGATTGCGTAAATTCCCAAGTGTCCAGTTCAATACGTGTGATGGAGTTGTTTGATAAACTGAGATGATGTAGAGGCTGCCAGCTAGCTATAAAAATGGAAAAAAGTCAGGCAGCCTTCGTTAACTTTCTTACTCATAAAGGCATGCATGCATTAACAAGATGTGGCAGGTCTGCAGGCATTTTTCATCGAATGCAATTTTCTAAATAATCTATCGAAAACTTGTTTCAGGAAGCATCTTAAAATCTCAGTCAAATTAATTCCTATAAATCTTTATATGATATTATGAGCTCTTAAAAAGAAAATTAAAAGCTAGCAACGATTTTGTGTATCGACACAAAAAGGTGCCAACTTGTTTAGTTGCTCAAATGACTGCGGCGGGAAAAGTGAATAAATGGAATATGTTATTTTCTAATAAAATTACTATTGAATAGCTATATATTGGTTAAATAATGACATTAATGCATATGTTTTGTTCATTTGCTGTGATAATCATGCATTAGAAAAGACCACGACCATTTTCATGTTTCAGGCAGCCTTCGTTAACTTTTTTATACTTTGATACCGAAGGTCTCATAGTATATTGGTTTTGTGCAATGTCCGTCATGGTGTCCGTCTGTCCGTCTGTCCGTCTGTATGAACGCAACTTTTTTCGACACCCGTAAAGCTAGAGACTTGAAACTTTGCAATTATGTTTGTCTATAGGCGCGACAGATAAAGTGTCAAGATTGGGGTGCCACGCCTACTAGGAGGCTGGGAAATCGATAAAATCGATAACATAAAACCGATAAAACCAAATATTTCTCACATTCTTACAGCTAGAGTTACCAAATTTTGCACGCAGATAGCTAGTCATGTCCTTGAAAAAACTGCATCAAAATTTTGGATGCCACGCCCACTCCTTCCGCCCCCATCATCCCTGCTCCTTGAAACTGGAAACGCCTATAGTTTTTACATCTTTTGGGCTAGAGCCACCAAATTTTGTGTCAAGATAGATATTGACGTTCCCCAGAAAATTCATCAAAATTTTGGATGCCACGCCCCCTGATTCCGCCCCCATCCCCCCTTCTCCAAGAAATTGGAAACACCTGTAGTTTTACATTTTTTGGGCTAGAGCCATCAAATTTTGTGTCAAGATAGATATTGACGTTCCCCAAAAATGCATCAAAATTTTGGATGCCACGCACCCTAATTGCGCCCCCATCCCCTCTTCTCCATGAAATTGGAAACGACTATAGTTTTCACATTTTTTGGGCTCAAGCCACCAAATTTTGTGTCAAGATAGATATTGACATTCCCCATAAAAATGCATCAAAATTTTGGATGCCACGCCGGTAATTCCGCCCCCATCCCCCATCTCCATGAAATCGGAAACACCTATAGTTTGCATTTTTTTGGGCTAGAGCCACCAAATTTTGTGTCAAGATAGGTACTGACGTTCCCCATCAAAAATTGGATGCCACGCCCCCTAATTCCGCCCCCATCCCCCCTTCTCCATGAAATTGGAAACGCCTATAGTTTTCACATTTTTGGGCTAGAGCCACCAAATTTTGTGTCAAGATAGATATTGACGTTCCCCAAAAAAATGCATCAAAATTTTGGATGCCACGCCCCTAATTCCCCCATCCCCCTCTCCATGAAATTGGAAACGCCTATAGTTTTCACATTTGTTTTGGAGGAGCCACCAAATTTTGTGTTAAGATAGGTACTGACGTTCCCCATCAAAACTTGGATGCCACGCCCCCGATTCCGCCCCCATCCCCCTTAACAAGAAATTGGAAACGACTATAGCTTTCACATTTTTTGGGCTAGAGCCACCAAATTTTCTGTCAAGATAGGTACTGACGTTCCCCATCAAAACATGGATGCCACGCCCTGATTCCGCCCCCATCCCCCCTTCTCCATGAAATTGGAAACGCCTATAGTTTTCACATTTTTTGGGCTAGAGCCACCAAATTTTTTGTCAAGATAGATATTGACGTTCCCCATAAAATGCATCAAAATTTTGGATGCCACGCCAGTAATTCCGCCCCCATCCCCCATCTCCATGAAATCGGAAACACCTATAGTTTTCACATTTTTTGGGCTAGAGCCACCAAATTTTGTGTCAAGATAGGTACTGACGTTCCCCATCAAAAATTGGATGCCACGCCCCCTAATTCCGCCCCCATCCCCCTTCTCCATGAAATTGGAAACGCCTATAGTTTTCAAATTTTTGGGCTAGAGCCACCAAATTTTTTTGTGAAGATAGATATTGACGTTCCCCATAAAAATTGATCAAAACTTTGGATGCCACGCCCACACCTTCCGCCCCCACCCCCGCCGATGTCAAAACGGTTATGCGAGTATCTTCCACATTTTTTGAACTAGAGTCACCAAATTTGGTAGGAAGATATATGGTGACATCTACAAAAGATCTGCATGAAAAATTTGGATGCCACGCCCACCTCTGCCGCCCACTATTTAAAATCGGAAATTTCGATATCTCTTATAGTTTTTAAGCTAGAGCTCTTAAATTGGGTAGAGAGATAGAATGCAGCATCTACCAAAGATGTGCATCAAAATTTTGGATGCCACGCCCACCTAAGCCACCCGCCTTATAAAATCGGAATCGGCTATATCTCTAACAATTTTTGAGCTTGAGCCACCAAACTTTTTATGAATATAGATGGTGACAGTTAAAAACATTTGATTCAAAAATTAAGATGCCACGCCTACCTCTGCCGCCCACCTTTTAAATTTGGGAGTTAAGTTATCTTCCACAGCTTTTGAGCTAAAGTCACCAAATTTGGTAACATGATAGCTGGCGATGTTTACCACATGGCCCACTCCCTTCGCCCCTGCATTCCCCCTTATCAACCGTTCTTTTACTGGTATCAAAGTATTCCGCAGTCGGTTGCGTCCGACTGCAACGTTTTTACTTGTTTTTATATATACCGTGCATCTCTGTATGAGCTCTAAAAAGAAAATTTAAAGCTTGCAACGATTTTTGTATCGACACAAAATCGATATTTTCAATTATCAGGCAGCTTTTGTTTACTGTTGAACATTTGTGTTGAGCTGTCAAAGTTCCATAGGCCGCTTATATCAGTTAGCTTTGTGTTGCGCAGTAGTTCAGTTCACGGTGGAACTACCAGTCCTATTGTGAACTATCTTAGATTTATTCACATTTATTTAATTTTCTCAAA
Organism: Scaptomyza hsui; assembly: GCA_018152825.1. NCBI lineage: Eukaryota > Metazoa > Arthropoda > Insecta > Diptera > Drosophilidae > Scaptomyza > Scaptomyza hsui. The sequence goes on from JAECXO010000059.1 coordinate 52,783, forward strand.
AATGTATTGATAACTTTTTCTAAACTTAATTGCTATAGCTTCCCCAAGCTTGTAGCTTGAATTCCTTGTATACCGCATTGCAGTACGTGATCTGTAAGATAAGATATAAAGGCTTAGGTGCAGACCAAATATTTTGGCGGTAAAGTTTGTATGGGCCCGGCACCGAGGTAGCTGCACTCTTTCGAACATACCTCAAAATTTTATTGATAACTTTTTCTGAAAATAATACCATTAGAAAGGTGAAATTGTGGACTTTATCGTGCGTACCCAGTTTTTAATTACGCTCCTTAAGAATTTGAAAAATGTTACCCATTAATCGCTTAATCCACCCATTTAAAAAACTGAAATTGCCAAAAATTACGTAAAAACAATAAATAAATTAATTTTCTACAATTCTGCATCATTACTTTATTGATTTCATGTCAAAATAAAATTTATAATTGTAAAACTATCTATAACCGATTTTCGTTTCTGGCGGACCGTTGCACAGTGGGCGATTTGGTCTCGCTAGCGGCATTTTATTCAAATTTGAAAAAGCGATAATTTTTTTTCACAAGTCGATAACAGATGCTTTGATTAGATTTTAGCGGTTTTTATAAGCTCTACGATCAGCTGATCATCAGCCGTGAGCTGTCAAACACAACATATGTTTTAGCAAGTGCTTTACAATATTTATACTTTGATACCGAAGGTCTCATAGTATATTGGTTTTGTGCAATGTCCGTCATGGTGTCCGTCTGTCCGTCTGTCTGTCTGTCCGTCTGTCCGTCTGTATGAACGCAACTTTTTCGACACCCGTAAAGCTAGAGACTTGAAACTTTGCAATTATGTTTGTCTATAGGCGCGACAGATAAAGTGTCAAGATTGGGGTGCCACGCCTACTAGGAGGCTGGGAAATCGATAAATTCGATAGCTGAAAACCGATAAAACCAAATATTTCTCACATTCTCATGTCCCTGAAAAAACTGCATCAAAATTTTGGATGCCACGCCCACTCCCCTCCGCCCCCATCATCCCTGCTCCTTGAAACTGGAAACGCCTATAGTTATTACATTTTTGGGCTAGAGACACCAAATTTTGTGTCAAGATAGATATTGACGTTCCACAAAAATATGCATCAAAATTTTGGATGCCACGCCCACCTAAGCCACCCGCCTTATAAAATCGGAATCGGCTATATCTTTAACAGTTTTTGAGCTAGAGCCACCAAACTTGGTAGGAAGATTGATAGTGACAGTTAAAAACATTTGATTCAAAATTTTGGATGCCACGCCCACCAAAAGCCCCGCCTTATAAAATCGGAATCGGCTATATCTTTAACAGTTTTTGAGCTAGAGCCACCAACCTTATTAGGAAGATAGATAGTGACAGTTAAAAACATTTGATTCAAAATTTGGATGCCACGCCTACCTCTGCCGCCCACCTTTTAAATTTGGGAGTTAAGTTATCTTCCACAGTTTTTGAGCTAGAGTCACCAAATTTGGTAACATGATAGCTGGCGATGTTTACCACATGGGCCACTCCCTCCGCCCCTGCATTCCCCCTTATAAACCGTTATTTTACTGGTATCAAAGTATTCCGCAGTCGGTTGCCTCCGACTGCAACGTTTTTACTTGTTTTATTTATTTATTTCCTATAGTGTATTTATTTATTTTAAGTATGTATTTATAGATAGATATAAGACGAAATCAAAACAATTTATTTATTTTGTTAGCCAATAACATATAGAAGCGTATTTATTTATTTTTGTATAGTGTTAATTAGGCGGCAATATTTATTAGTCATTTATTTTTGGGCTGCATATCGTTGCAGGTGATAAACTGAGTTTCGTGGCATACTCTTAGGTTTTTAATTTTTTTTTAATTAAAAGCTCGGCACTAATATTGCAAGCTGGGAAGCTGCGAGCGCAAGCTTTGCTTTATATGACCTCTCTTAAGATCTCTTAATTTCAAGAGAGCGGCTTTGCACGTTTTCTTAAGCAACAATAATATTAAGTATCTACACTTTTTTTTCTTGTTTATTTTTATATTACTACGATCACTTTATCACTTGCTGAAACTAACAATATGAGATATAATAAAGGGTTATAATGCACTTACATTAACTCCTCGGCGTCCAAAATATCTTTTGATGCGGTGAGAGCTGCATCGAAAAGGTAGTTGTTATACCCTTACCCATAAAATGGGTAAAAGGGTATAATGGTTTTGTGCAAAAGTATGTAACAGGCAGAAGGAAGCATCTCCGACCATATAAAGTATATATATTCTTGATCAGCATCAACAGCCGAGTCGATATAGCCATGTCCGTCCGTCCGTCCGTCTGTCCGTCTGTCCGTCCGTCTGTATGAACGCGTCGATCTCAGAGACTACAAGAGCTAGAGACTTCAGATTTTGAATATAAGTTCTCCTATACCATGAGCGGAACAAGTTTGTTTCAAATTATCGATAACTATTCTAGTTTTCGATATACACATGCAATCAATTACAAAAATCTCGAATTTGAAAAATGTAAAAATGGGGGTTGAAATAATGGATAACGATAGAACTTTTCTGAAAATTTCATCGAAATCGGCTGAGATACACCAGAGATATCGAAGATTGAAGTTAAGGTCACAGATGCATACAGACAATGACTGTGCGCGTTAAGTATAGGGTTCGGGGTATCTCCTAGTCGGGAAATCTCGACTAGAGCCTTCTTACTTGTTTTTGCTGTTGAGCTGATTGAGAGCCCAATTGGAAATGAGTTTTAACTCAAAAACGGTTTATGTTCTGAATTGGCGCTTTTTCTTCTGTTTTATTTATTTAATCATTTTTATACTTTGATACTGAAAGTATCATAGTATTGGTTTTGTGCAATGTCCGTCATGGTGTCTGTCTGTCCGTCTGTCCGTCCGTATGAACGCAACTTTTTCGACACCCGTAAAGCTAGAGACTTGAAACTTTGCAATTATGTTTATCCATAGAAGGTACAGATAAAGAGTTAAGATCGGGGTGCCACGCCCACTAGAGACTGGGAAATCGATAAATTCGATAACTAAAAACCGATAAAACCAAATATTTTTCACATTCTTACAGATAGAATTACCAAATTTTGCACTCAGATAGCTAGTCACGTCCCTGAAAAACTGCATCAAAATTTTGGATGCCACGCCCACTCCTTCCGCCCCCATCCTGCCTGCTCCTTGAAATTGGAAACGCCTATAGTTTTCACATTTTTTGGGCTAGAGCCACCAAATGTTGTGCCAAGATAGATATTGACATTCCCCAAACAAATGCATCAAAATTTTGGATGCCACGCCCATTGATTCCGCCCCCATCCCCCCTTCTACTTGAAATTGGAAACGCCTATAGTTCTCACATATATTGGGCCAGAGCCTCCAAATTTAGTGTCAATATAGGTTGAAAAGTTTTCAAAAACTGCATCAAAAATTTGGATGCCACGCCCACACCTTCCACCCCCCACCCCCGCCATTGTTAAAACGGTTAAGCGTGTATCTTCCATATTTTTTGAACTAGAGTCACGAAATTTTGTAGGAAGATATATGGTGACATCTACAAAAGATCTGCATCAAAAATTTGGATGCCACGCCTACCTCTGCCGCCCAGCTTTTAAATTTGGGAGTTAAGTTATCTTCCACAGTTTTTGAGCTAAAGTCATCAAATTTGGTAACATGATAGCTGACGATGTTTACCACTCGGCCCGGTCCTTTTCAAGAAGACTCCTTACCATCCGTTCTTTAATTGGTATCAAAGTATTCCGCAGTCGGTTGCGTCCGACTGCAACGTTTGACTTGTTTTTCTTTGTTGTGCGCATTGATTTCGAGCTCCTGGGAAATTTACAATCTTTGCTTGTTTAATTTAAAGTGCTGCTTTTTATTAACTTCAAGGTATGTATTACATAAGAAATCAGTGTTTGTGACCGGTCTATAAATGTGTTGCTCATTAAAACGTAGTGGTAATTAAGTGTATTAACAACTAGCCCGCACTAGCGTGCACCTGTCGTTCGTGGAGTAGAACTTACCACATTCACACGGATTCAGTCTAACTCTTTTTTTAGCTGGAAGTATAAATCATTGTGCGTCCAAAATGTGTTATATGAACTGCTATTACCTGTTAACCTTCAAATCATGGCACTTTTTTAGGCACAATGTCAGTAGCAAAACGGGTACACCCGTAAAGCTAGAGACTTGAAACTTTGCAATTATGTTTATCTATAGACGGTACAGATAAAGTGTCAAGATTGGGCCTACTAGGAGGCTGGGAAATCGATAAATTCGATAACTGAAAACCGATAAAACCAAATATTTCTCACATTCTTACAGCTAGAGTTACCAAATTTTGCACGCAGATAGCTAGTCATGTCCCTGAAATAACTGCATCACAATTTTGGATGCCACGCCCCTGATACCGCCCCCATCCCTACCCTTCTAAATGAAACTGGAAACGCCTATAGTTTTCACATTTTTTGGGCTAGAGCCACCAAATTTTGTGTCAAGATAGATATTGACGTTCCCCAAAAATATGCATCAAAATTTTGGATGCCACGCCCCCTTATTCAGCCCCCATCCCCCTTTACCATGAAATTGGAAACGCCTATAGATTTCACATTTTTGGGCTAGAGCCACCAAATTTCGTGTCAAGATAGGTACTGACGTTCCCCATCAAAACTTGGATGCCACGCCCCCTGATTCCGCCCCCATCCCCCGTTCTACTTGAAATTGGAAACGCCTATAGCTTTCACATTTTCAAGCTAGAGTCACCAAATTTGGTAGGAAGATATATGGTGACATCTACAAAAGGTCAGCATCAAAAATTTGGATGCCACGCCTAACTCTGCCGCCCACAATTTAAAATCGGATATTTCGATATCTCTTACAGTTTTTAAGCTAGAGCCCCTAAATTCAGTGGAAAGATAGGAGGCAACATCTGCCGAAGATCTGCATCAAAATTTTGGATGCCACGCCCACCCAAGCCACCCGCCTTATAAAATTGGAATCGGCTATATCTTTAACAGTTTTTGACCTAGAGCCACCAAACTTGTTAGGAAGATAAATGGTGAGAGGTAAAACATATGATTCAAAAATTTCGATGCCACACCCACCTCTGCCGCCCACCTTTTAAATTTGGAGTTAAGTTATCTTCCACAGTTTTTTGAGCTAAAGTCACCAAATTTGGTAACATGATAGCTGGTGATGTTTACCACATGGCCCACTCCCTTCGCCCCTGCATTCCCCCTTATCAACCGTTCTTTTACTGGTATCAAAGTATTCCGCAGTCGGTTGCGTCCGACTGCAACGTTTTTACTTGTTTGTAGTATGGCATGAAGAAGCGATCCCAACCAAGAAGTTTCTCACCATGGAAAACTTTGTATTTGGTACTGTTCTCAAAACCTTAAATATACTCAGGAGAAGCAGTGCGAGATTGGCAAAAAGCAGGCGAAATTTTACTAGTAGGCGTGTAGAAAAGTGGAAAAACTGTTTAAGAAATAAGGTTTTTTAGAAAACAGAAACCAGGAATGGCTAGATACGCCGATAGTATTGATTAAAGGATCATCTTCCGAAATGGTTGGACGTCCACAAAAAGATATTTCGAGTGTTGCAAAAAAACGAAAGTCAACAAATTGTCAGGCCTTACTGAAGATGCCCCATCAGAAGCATTGTTGGTAGCTGCAAGCTGCAGCTTGTATAAAGCTGGAAAACGTAGTGCTTCACAGGTGGTGTCAATGCTAAACGCCGACGAAGAGTTTAGCGGTAAAATATTTAAAACTATGAGTTCCCCTCAACGTCTACCGTCAAAATTTTCTGATGAAAAAGCACTGGCGCTATTTGTAGATGTTGGACATACCAAGTACACATGGAATTTGACAAAGAGAGCCGCTAAAGGGCAAAACGCCGATATATATCCATGCTACGATAAACTGCGTTGTGCGAAAAAAAAAAAATGCTATCCTAGTGTCATCACGGTCACTGATCATTTTGCTGAAGTACCATTACAAAGCTTAGACCATACGATTGCTAGGATTATTGAAGCACACCCAGAAAGTTTTCAAAACCATATTGAAAATAATAATAACACCCAATTAACTGCTACCTACAAATGGGGTTGTGATGGCAGCAGCGGCCATTCTACTTGCAGGCAAAAATTTTGATGGCTTCGATGGAGACATGATAGATCAATATTTATTTTTAATTTGTATGGTACCATTGATAGTGCAGAAAGGACCGACAGTTTTATGGAAAAACAATCGGCCTTCTTCTACTCGATATTGTCGACCCATTAAATTACTTTGCGAGAAAGAATCGGCAGACTTGACTCCCAAACTCCCAAAAATATGAACGATCTAAATTTGGTGAAAAGCTTTTCTATTAATGGAAACCTATTTGAATATGGCTTAATAAGTCTCCACGCTTGGATTAGGTTTTGCGAGTGTGTTTTGCACATTGCATATAGAATACCAATACTAAAGTGGCAAGCTCGTGGTGCTGACAAGGATGTCGTTGAACAAAATAAAAGAAGTATTCATCAGAAGCTATGGGAAGAAATGCATAGCGACATATCTCCGACGACATATCTCCGCCCAGTACATTTTTTCGGCGGAGATATGTCGCTTGTTTAGCGGCGGAGATATGTCGTTTCTGAGCGTCATAGCTCCGCGCGGAGATATGGCGCTTTAAAACGACATATCTCCGCCGCTCCATAAGCGACATATCTCCGCGCGGAGATATGACGCTTAGAAACGACATATCTCCGCCGCTCCACAAGCGACATATCTCCGAGCGGAGATATGTCGTTTTGAGACGACATATCTCCGCGCGGAGGTATGTCGCTTTAAAACGACATATCTCCGCGCAGCGATTTTAAGCAAATTGTGTAGTTACACCAAAGACAAAAAAACCAAAAAAAAAACAATTATATACACTTGCAAGGCCTACTGTTTTTTTGTTTATTTGCTGCTCAGCTCAATAGCTCAAACTGAAAAATTAGTTTGCATGGACAGACGGACATGGCTATATGACTACTCAGCTTGGGGTCATATGCTTTATTCCATGCATTACTTATTTCATGGCATAATTAAAATACACTTTCCAAGTGTATAGTAAAACGGATTTATTTGCTTTTATATACATACAAAAATACATACATAAATATACACAGTTTTTTTACAGATGTATGTACATATGTATGTACATACACATGTGCGATGCTGCATTTTGTCTTCTCCCCTGTTTTTTTTCTTTTGCGTTACTCTATTTCTTCACCTCTTTATCTATATGTGGTTCTTTAACTGTTAATGCACACAGTAAAAAACCTTTTTCTTTTGCGCAAATATAGCTAGTTATATATACTAATATATTAAATATATATATTAAAAGTTAATTTCATTAAACAAAAATTTGTGTTAGATTCCGTACTGTATTTAAAGTAATATAAATTTATAATTTTATATGTACATATGTAAATTATTTATTGCAATTAAAAATGTTCATATATAGAATCTTTGGTATAGATTTTTTCCTGTGTAATAGGCAAAGCGTACGAGGCGCGCGCCAAAAGTGTGCGGAGTTATTCTGCTGAATTCATTTCGATTCGGTTACTGAAACAAAGAACATCATGGACCATACAAATATTAAATTTGAATTTAGAGAAGGAAGCCGAGCAGGTTCGGTACTGTTGTTTACTTTATGTGATCAACAAATTTATGTAAAAAACAAACAATTGAAAGCAGGCGAAACCACATATGTGTGCCGGGTCAAATTCTGTAAAGCCAAAGTTTATTTAACTGCAGACAAATCTAGGGTTTACTCAAATTCTGAAATTGTTATGCATAGTCATGGCCCTCAGAATCATGAAATGGAAAAAATCAGTGCTCTTAGTGAAATAAAACTGAAGTGCGAAAACAATAGCAATTTCGATACCAAAAAAGTGTTCAATGATGTTCTTGCTGAGTAAGTTAATACAATATTGTATATTAGCTGAACTTCTAGTAATACATAATATGTAAGAATAAACATAATTACATAAATATATATTTGAACATACGCATCATCTCTACGTGGAATGCCGTAAATGTATGTACATATGTATGTACACATGTATGTATAGCCATGGTGGGCACCACACATACTATCATACATCATACTTTTACAATTTGCGCTGTACGTGTGTGTACGTGTGTGGTAAAGCGCCTATGCACGCGTGCATACGAATTCCGACTTGTGCCCGACACTGATGTATAGAGACGATGCGTATGTAAATACATCCGTATACAAGCATATTGTATTAATGTAAATATGTTTATTCTCATATACATACATACATATTTATATGCATGCGGGCAGACAAAAAATGCACACAGACTGATGTATTATTTTTCTATTAAATTAATAAGGAAAACAAATGGTGAAGCGGAGATCGAAATAAATTACGACTCTTGCAAGCGCACTTTGCAAAGGAAAAGACAGCCTATCTTGCCGAAGTCTCCATCTTCTGCAGAGAATGTTCTAGAAGCTTTTCAAGACGAAAATATTATGAGCCGCTTTGGAATGACCAAGGGAAATACCGCAAATCAGTTTTATAAAAAGTTTACACATCGAGCTCGTTCGCCTATTGCATATTTTCATCAGACAAGGTCATTGCCTTGATGCAAGCCAATATTGAGGAGCATAATAGACATTATTTAATTGATGCTACATTTAAAGTGTGCCCTTTTGGAGACTTTAAGCAACTTTTAATAATTTATATTAAATATTTGCAGAAGGTAAATTTTTTCTTATTCTACTCTTTATTTACTGATCATAATAACATTATTTTTTTTATTAGATAACTCCTTTTATTTTGTTTTGATGACTCGCAAAACGGAGCTGTGTTATCAGCATTTGTTCACATACATAGACTTGAACATTTGCTGCCTTAAGGGAGCATCCTTTATATCGGATTACGAAAGGGCAATGCGTAACGCGTTAAAAGGCCTGCATCCTAACATGAATTTTTACGCCTGTTGGTTTCATTTTACGCAAGCTTGCAAGAGAAATGCCAAGCAATCGACTGGGTTTGAGAACACGCTGAAATCCAATAAGAACGCTTATATGATTTTTATGAAATTCTTGCATTTGCCGCTTTTACCAGAAAGCAAAATTGTCGAAGGATTTAACATTTTAAAATGCGAAGCATTTAACTTGGATAAGAAGCTGTTTTCTCCATTTTTAAAATATTTTAAGAGACAGTGGCTTAAAAAGGTATGTTTTATTTATTGTTTAAAATTTGAGTTGTATTTTACTTATTAATGTTAAATCATAATTTTATAGGAGGGACCCAAAAGCATATCTGTGTTTAAGCGGTCAACAAGAACCACGAGCTCAGTAGAAGCTTACAATTTGAATTTAGGAAATAAAATTCGAGCAAATGGGCACTTTTTAAATTTGTGCAATGTCTGATTGATGCAGAATATGAAAAAAGTCGAGAGTTTGCTTTACTCTTTCAAAATGGTGGTAATGCAAATTTGCCACAGAAGAAGAACTTACGTGTAAGTTGCATACATTTTAAGTTAATCATTAAAAATAATTTGCTAACTCAATTTTTTTTCTTCAGGATCGCTCAACAAAAATAATGAACGCAATGGATCTTTTGAAAGAGGTGATATAGACATACAGGGATTTCTGACATGCACTGTTTCCCTAGATGACCGTTTTTCAAAGCAGGACTTCCTTGAAAATGTGGACAATGAAAGCAACTTAACTGAAATGACCTCTGATATGAAATCTTCCACATCGTCACTTTCATCGAATGCTTCGAGCTCAAGTCAGATATCTGATAGATCATTGGTTCAAATGAATCCATGCAATGTGTGCCTAACAAATCCAAAGTGTGTTTTGTTGCGCCCGTGCAATCACGTAAACATTTGTGGTACATGTTGGGATCAAATTGTGGCCCACAACCAAGAAAAAATTGAAACGGAAGAAAATGAAAATATTAATCCAAAATGTCCAAGCTGCAACCAAGAAGTCGAAGAGGCAATACGCAATGTTTTTATTTATAATTAATTTACCCAACAGAAGAACAAAATTGAAGCAAACTGTTATTACTGTATAGTTACGATTTTCACTGTATTACGATTTCTGTGTATTTGAACTTTTGCACAAAATTATTATCAATTTTTTAATTTCAATAAAATCCATGAAAATGAAAAAAGTTAGTGTATTTAACATGCGAAATTTGTTTACTATTTTCTGGCGGACTTAGGCCTTTTGGGAACGACATATCACCCGTTTCACAAATATCTCTGCTCGGAGATATGACGTTTTGAAACGACATATCTCCGGCGCGGAGATATGTACGCTTAGAAACGACATATCTCCGCCGCTCCACAAGCGACATATCTCCGCGCGGGGATATGACGCTTGTAGAAACAACTTTGTTATTCGAGCGAGACATATCTCCGCGCGGAGATATGTCGTTTGAGACGACATATCTCTTCGGCGCGGAGGTTTTTTAAAACGGACATATCTTCGCGCCGGAGATATGTCGTTTGTTAAACGGGGGGGGGTAGGTCGTGGGAAAATATCGCCCCCCCCGGTATACCAATGGCTGGTACTGGCAGTACGAACAACGGAAACACTGCAAGGAGGTTTATTTTAATTCAACCAACCAAATTTGGCTTCTCGTAAAAAAAGAGAAGTATGATTTGATATATCGATTCAGCGAGTCTTACGAGCATTGGCTTGTGGATACGACATAAGTTCGGACGCATTCGGATTTTACGCATTGGAAACTGCCGAAATTTTTGTTCAAGCATACCCCTGGTCTTACATGCCATCGTCTGTTCACAGAATTTTAATTCATGGAGCAGACATTATAAACCATTTTTCCCTTCCGATTGGTATGATGTCGGAAGAAGCTCTTGAAGCCAGGAACAAGGACTTTCGAAACATACGCGAGAGCAATACAAGAAAAAATTCCAGGAAAAATACTATGGAAGATATCATAAATGCTTTATTGGTTTCGTCTGACCCTTTGATATCTTCATTGTCAAATGGGTCTTCAATTTCGTCTGCAAAAAATATTATCGCAACCGACTGCGGAATACTTTGATACCAGTAAAAGAACGGTTGATAAGGGGGAATGCAGGGGCGAAGGGAGTGGGCCATGTGGTAAACATCGCCAGCTATCATGTTAACAAATTGGTGACTTTAGCTCAAAAACTGTGGAAGATAACTTAACTCCCAAATTTAAAAGGTGGGCGGCAGAGGTAGGCGTGGCTTCAAATTTTTGAATCAAATGTTTTTAACTGTCACTATCTATCTGCCTACCAAGTTTGGTGGCTTTAGCTCAAAATCTGTTAAAGATATAGCCGATTCCGATTTTATAAGGCGGGTGGCTTAGGTGGGCGTGACATTCAAAATTTTGATGCAGATCTTTGGCAGATGCTGCCTTCTATCTTTCTACCCAATTTACGGGCTCTAGCTTAAAAACTATAAGAGATATCGAAATTTCCGATTTTAAATAGTGGGCGGCAGAGGTGGGCGTGGCATCCTTATTTTTGATGCAGACCTTTTGTAGATGTCACCATATATCTTCCTACCAAATTTGGTGACTCTAGCTCGAAAAATGCGAAAGCTATAGTCGTTTCCAATTTCAAGTAGAAGGGGGGATGGGGGCGGAATAAGGGGGCGTGGCATCCAAAATTTTGATGAATTTTTTTGGGGAACGTCAATATCTATCTTGACACAAAATTTAGTGGCTCTAGCCCAAAAAATGTGAAAACTATAGGCGTTTACAATTTCATGGAGAAGGGGGGATGGAAGCGGAATCAGGGGGAGTGGCATCCAAAATTTTGATGCATTTTTTTGGGGAACGTCAATATCTATCTTCACACAAAATTTGGTGGCTCTAGCCCAAAAAATGTGAAAACTATAGGCGTTTCCAATTTCACGGAGAAGGGGGGGATGGAGGCGGAATCAGGGGGAGTGGCATCCAAAATTTTGATGCATTTTTTTTGGGGAACGTCAATATCTATCTTGACACAAAATTTGGTGGCCTTAGCCCAAGAAATGTGAAAACTATAGGCGTTTCCAATTTCATGGAGAAGGGGGGGATGGGTTCGGAATCAGGGGGCGTAGCATCCAAAATTTTGATGCATTTTTTTGGGAACGTCAATATCTATCTTAACACAAAATTTGGTGGCTCTAGCCCAAAAAATGTAAAAACTATAGGCGTTTTCGATTTCATGCAGAAGGGGGGATGGGGGCGGTATCAGGGGGCGTGGCATCCAAAATTTTGATGCAGTTATTTTAGGGACATGACTAGCTATCTGCGTGCAAAATTTGGTAATTCTAGCTGTAAGAATGTGAGAAATATTTGATTTTATCGGTTTTCAGTTATCGAATTTATCGATTTCCCAGCCTCCTAGTAGGCGTGGCACCCCAATCTTGACACTATATCTGTCGCGCCTATAGACAAACATAATTGCAAAGTTTCAAGTCTCTAGCTTTACGGGTGTCGAAAAAAATTGCGTTCATACGGACAGACGGACATACACCATGACGGACATTGCACAAAACCAATATAGTATGAGATCTTCGGTATCAAAGTATAAAAATTGCATTCGATACAAAATGTCTGCAGACCTGCCCATTAAAAAAAAAAAAATATAGCGAAGGCTGCCGACTTTTTTTCATTTCCATAGCCAGTTGGCAGCCTCTTTTGTTTGATAATAACGGATCTTTATAGTTTTTTATAGTGTATTTCCACTGCTCAGTTATTCTCAGTTATGTTAGTTAACAGTAACTGAGGTTCAGTTTGCATGTATTCTCCCATAAGGAATTATCTGAAGTAAAACTGACCGTAAATATTAACTGAAGAATAACTGAAGAGGAACTGGTTCACTTGAACACTTGTTTGATAAAACATCGCTGTTAATGGTCTCTTTTAATGTAACAGTCGCAAAACAGATGATTGTGAATAGCAGAAATTGTGAATAAGTAGGCACAATATTTAACAATATACAAAATTGAATTAAAAATTTTGTTTTTTGATGAATTATTGTAGGAAACAATTGAACTGGGTGCCAAGTTTCAAAGGATTGCTTTTAAAACTGTGGGCGGATAATTTTGTTGCACTTAGGGCAGATCAGAATAACTCCCACGTATATAGGAAAATGGACTTGTACTGCTTGTGCAATGCAAGCAAAAATGCTTGTAGGCATTAAAAATAAGCCATAAAAGTTGGCAACATGCTGTTACTTATTTGCAATGTACAATTTCGGTTAGTTTTTCTCACTTTTTTGCAAAAAATACAAAGCAAAACAAACCGAACAGCTGATTTATTTACGGAGGTTCAGTTACCAGAGCAATGGAAACAGCTTTCGTCAGTTACTGTTAAAATTTACGGAAACGGAGCAATGGAAATAGGCTATTAAACACTTCTTGTACAATGAAGTGGATCCGATGAGGCTGCCAGCATGTTAAAAAGGTCTTCATTTTGTCGAGCCCGAGAAATTTTGCACGTATTAGTGTATCTGAACCTTTTGTAGTCCTTGTTTTTACATTCCTGTGCTTCTTCAGACAGCTCTCCAATTGGTAAGCATTGATACTCTATTAAGTCCTTTCCATGAGCCAAAATCCTATGTACCGTGGGGGTAAGTTTTTTCTGAGGATACAAATCAGTCAAAAGTTGAGCTGTTTGCATGTGTATTCGCCAAATTTTGCACCATTTATCATTTCCTTGCAGTTTATAACATTTAGGATAACAGCCAACCTTTTAATTATCTCATGATTAACACCTGTTATCAAAGATGACATATTATCATTTTCAAAAAATCGCCTTGAAGTATTTCCGTCATTCGTATTTCCGTATCCATGCTTTGGGCAGTCATCTTTCAATCCCAACTTCCGAGAGAACTCAGCTTGTATAATTTCTTTTCTACTCTGTATATCCTCACGAGGTGTATTATCCGTTGCTGTTTCTCCTGGCCGAGGAAGTGTGTAGGCTAGCTTCAGAATAAATTCCATACACTTTATTCTGCAATGCAAAGGAGAAATTCCATATTCGTAGCAGTTCTCGTCACTCGTTGAGTCGTCTAAATTGTGAAAGTCCTTTTGAGTTTTTTTACAAATAGGACACCTTAAAGTTGAGGAGGTGTTTGTAATTTCATTTAAGACTTTTCCATCAATCATTGTCAGGAAAAATTTAAAGTTAATCGTGATTTTTTTCCACTTTTGGTTTGAAAAACTGTAGGCTTCAGTTGGCTAATTTGATTCTGTATGTCGCTTACAGTTGATTTAATCAACTCAGAAGACTCCTTCGCATATTTAAAGAAAATAGGGCGACAATAATGAATCGATGATGGTCGAAGATTTTTCCAATGTTCAGAAGTTTCACTCCTCAGGCGTAAGGGAACAACAGAAGCCATAAACATATTTTCATCGGAAATAGTTACGTCATCTGTGTTTATAATTTGTTTGTATGCGCTTTGTCCAGACGATCCATCGCATCCCCACTTATTGAGTAGGGTCAGGTTTTCAGGAAGAAGCTCGACCTCTCCATCTGGCAAACTTTTAATCAGACGCATCGCAGTGTGGTCCATTAAATCCAGGAGTTTTACTTCTACAGTTGTCTCTGTTATTATTGTATTAGGTGGCACTGCTTCCTTTTTTGCAAATCCAATCTTTTTATATCCGGGAAGAACGTCGACGTTATGTTTTTTTAAGGAGCCGCATAAAATATTATATCTCTCCTTAGTTAATCCCAAGTCCATAAAAAGGGAGAACGCTTCTTCACCAGTGTACTTAATGGCGACTGAGTTTGGGGACGTTGGAATACTTTCCTTAATCCTATTTAGCCGTAAAGGACTGGCGATCTGTACAGCTTTCGTGATTGTCGCTTTTGTCCTCTCTTGTTCCTTCACATACTTCGATGAAAGTGTTTCCGACAGATGTTCTGTTCTAATGCTGTCCGTAGCATCCTCAAGTTTACGTTTCCTTGTAAAAGCTGAACACTCTTCCATAGTTTTATGCGGCCTTCCTCTTCCTCGGCTAGTCGATGGGTGAACTTCTTCCTCTTCTGAATAGCCGAATGTTGAATATTGCTCAAGCCAATTTTCATTCTTTTTTTTGAAAGATGTCAAATGTCTATGGACCAAGTTCCATTTTTGCTTCAAGTTAGCGTGAATGGATTTAATTTTTGCTTTAAGCTCCGTACTAGCGTTTTCGAGTACGCCCATCTCTTTAAGCAATGCCATTCCGAAATCGTTTTTATTTTCAGAGGCACGAAAAAGTTCAAAAATCTTAGAATTTTTTACATTCATTATTGCGCTTTTAAATAAAAAGTTAGTGAATTATATTGGAAAATACTATTCAACCGGGAAATTGCTTGTAGTGTTTTCTCTTATGAAGTTAAAAAACAACTGTCGCAATCAAGTGAAATTTTTTGCACTATATACCATATATTTTGGGTTAGCTAGGTAAAAAAGCAAAAATGGTATAAGCCTTTTCCAATGTTTTTGGTAAAAACCCAAAAAAACATGAGGTATTGATTTTCATTCAAAATAGGTAAACGGGGAAATTCCCAAAAAAATTACCTGTAATTGAGAAATTTTCCATCAACTAAAACTATATTTACCTGCTTTTCACACCCTTTTCAAGCCGACTCAACATTTCTTAAAGGGGGTACATATAGTCAGGTAGTACTTATAATACAACATATAGCAATGTTATAAATAAACAACACACCCGCTACAGCCAAATTTGCATGCGCTCTTCTTCTTCCTTATACCTGCCGCGTGCTTTTAACGCGAGGTACACCTAGTTTTTTGGATTTATCTCGATTTCCGCAGATTTCCGCAGATTTAGACCAAAAACATATGAAAGGTATATATTTCATCTATCACATGCAAGTGGTCCCACAATTATCCCGTATCATCCCTGTGAGTTCTATTCCACGAAAGTTAAAAAATAAGGAAAATGTAGTGTATTTTTTAAACGTTTCTAGTTTAATAAGTATTTCAGTTATATTCAAAATTTAAACAACAAAATACTAACATTGAACATACTTTTCATATAAAAAAAAGATCGAAGATCGGTTGTTTATATCGCCCAATATTCACTTTAAAAGTGGCGAATTTTCGTAAAAATTGTCATTGATTCGTACTCACGAAAAATTTCTCAACTTTGATAAGCTCTAGCAGCCATAATTTTTAACCGATTTCAAAAATCTTTTGGATCCATTATTTTTGAAGTATTATCTGTCGATTACATGTTTTACTTTTGCCAAACGCGTTCATGAAAAAAATGATTTATGCAACGCTTTTCCGGCAGAGGCCCCACTGTGCGTCGTTGTCAATTTAGAGTCGTTGTCACATCACATCAATATCGTATCACTTCGACACTATTTCACATACGCACAGTGGGCGATTGGGCCTAGCTAGCGGCATTTAATTAATAACTTCTAAACGAAAATAGATATCTTCAAACGGTTGTTTTTTCACAGAAAAATGTCAAAGAATTTTTTAAGAAAAAAATTTTGTTTACAATTTTTTTTTAATTTTTAAAAATTTTTTAAATTTTTTTAATATCAAAATTATTTTTAATTTCAATAAACAAATTTTATAAATTAAAATTATCTAGAAAATGCTAAAATATTATTCGGAATCTTCGGAATCAGAATCAGGCATATCTAGATGCTTCATTAAAATCAAGCTCTTAACATCATCGTCCATAATAATATTTTTTGCAGACGAAATTGAAGACCCATTTGACAATGAAGATATCAAAGGGTCAGACGAAACCAATAAAGCATTTATGATATCTTCCATAGTATTTTTCCTGGAATTTTTTCTTGTATTGCTCTCGCGTATGTTTCGAAAGTCCTTGTTCCTGGCTTCAAGAGCTTCTTCCGACATCATACCAATCGGAAGGGAAAAATGGTTTATAATGTCTGCTCCATGAATTAAAATTCTGTGAACAGACGATGGCATGTAAGACCAGGGGTATGCTTGAA
Source organism: Scaptomyza hsui (assembly GCA_018152825.1). NCBI lineage: Eukaryota > Metazoa > Arthropoda > Insecta > Diptera > Drosophilidae > Scaptomyza > Scaptomyza hsui. Next base: position 69,774 of record JAECXO010000059.1, read on the forward strand.
CAAAAATTTCGGCAGTTTCCAATGCGTAAGATCCGAATGCGTCCGAACTTATGTCGTATCCACAAGCCAATGCTCGTAAGACTCGCTGAATCGATATATCAAATCATAGCTTACTCCTGTTATACGAGCAGCCAAATTTGGTTGTTGGAAAAACCTCCTTGCAGTGTTTCCGTTGTTCGTACTGCCAGTACCAGCCATTGGTATATCCACCAACAAATGCATTTCTTCCCATAGCTTCTGATGAATACTTCTTTTATTTTGTTCAACGACATCCTTGTCAGCACCACGAGCTTGCCACTTTAGTATTGGTATTCTATATGCAATGTGCAAAACACACTCGCAAAACCTAATCCAAGCGTGGAGACTTAATAAGCCATATTCAAATAGGTTTCCATTAATAGAAAAGCTTTTCACCAAATTTAGATCGTTCATATTTTTGGGAGTTTGGGAGTCAAGTCTGCCGATTCTTTCTCGCAAAGTAATTTAATGGGTCGACAATATCGAGTAGAAGAAGGCCGATTGTTTTTCCATAAAACTGTCGGTCCTTTCTGCACTATCAATGGTACCATAAAAATTAAAAATAAATATTGATCTATCATGTCTCCATCGAAGCCATCAAAATTTTTGCCTGCAAGTAGAATGGCCGCTGCTGCCATCACAACCCCATTTGTAGGTAGCAGTTAATTGGGTGTTATTATTATTTTCAATATGGTTTTGAAAACTTTCTGGGTGTGCTTCAATAATCCTAGCAATCGTATGGTCTAAGCTTTGTAATGGTACTTCAGCAAAATGATCAGTGACCGTGATGACACTAGGATAGCATTTTTTTTTTTCGCACAACGCAGTTTATCGTAGCATGGATATATATCGGCGTTTTGCCCTTTAGCGGCTCTCTTTGTCAAATTCCATGTGTACTTGGTATGTCCAACATCTACAAATAGCGCCAGTGCTTTTTCATCAGAAAATTTTGACGGTAGACGTTGAGGGGAACTCATAGTTTTAAATATTTTACCGCTAAACTCTTCGTCGGCGTTTAGCATTGACACCACCTGTGTAGCACTACGTTTTCCAGCTTTATACAAGCTGCAGCTTGCAGCTACCAACAATGCTTCTGATGGGGCATCTTCAGTAAGGCCTGACAATTTGTTGACTTTCGTTTTTTTGCAACACTCCGAAATATCTTTTTGTGGACGTCCAACCATTTCGGAAGATGATCCTTTAATCAATACTATCGGCGTATCTAGCCATTCCTGGTTTCTGTTTTCTAAAAAAACCTTATTTCTTAAACAGTTTTTCCACTTTTCTACACGCCTACTAGTAAAATTTCGCTGCGTTTTGCCAATCTCGCACTGCTTCTCCTGAGTATATTTAAGGTTTTTGAGAACAGTACCAAATACAAAGTTTTCCATGGTGAGAAACTTCTTGGTTGGGATCGCTTCTTCATGCCATACTAAAAACAAGTAAAAACGTTGCAGTCGGACGCAACCGACTGCGGAATACTTTGATACCAGTAAAAGAACGGTTGATAAGGGGGGAATGCAGGGGCGAAGGGAGTGGGCCATGTGGTAAACATCACCAGCTATCATGTTACCAAATTTGGTGACTTTAGCTCAAAAACTGTGGAAGATAACTTAACTCCAAATTTAAAAGGTGGGCGGCAGAGGTGGGTGTGGCATCGAAATTTTTGAATCATATGTTTTTACCTCTCACCATTTATCTTCCTAACAAGTTTGGTGGCTCTAGGTCAAAAACTGTTAAAGATATAGCCGATTCCAATTTTATAAGGCGGGTGGCTTGGGTGGGCGTGGCATCCAAAATTTTGATGCAGATCTTCGGCAGATGTTGCCTCCTATCTTTCCACTGAATTTAGGGGCTCTAGCTTAAAAACTGTAAGAGATATCGAAATATCCGATTTTAAATTGTGGGCGGCAGAGTTAGGCGTGGCATCCAAATTTTTGATGCTGACCTTTTGTAGATGTCACCATATATCTTCCTACCAAATTTGGTGACTCTAGCTTGAAAAATGTGAAAGCTATAGGCGTTTCCAATTTCAAGTAGAACGGGGGATGGGGGCGGAATCAGGGGGCGTGGCATCCAAGTTTTGATGGGGAACGTCAGTACCTATCTTGACACGAAATTTGGTGGCTCTAGCCCAAAAAATGTGAAATCTATAGGCGTTTCCAATTTCATGGTAAAGGGGGATGGGGGCTGAATAAGGGGCGTGGCATCCAAAATTTTGATGCATATTTTTGGGGAACGTCAATATCTATCTTGACACAAAATTTGGTGGCTCTAGCCCAAAAAATGTGAAAACTATAGGCGTTTCCAGTTTCATTTAGAAGGGTAGGGATGGGGGCGGTATCAGGGGGCGTGGCATCCAAAATTGTGATGCAGTTATTTCAGGGACATGACTAGCTATCTGCGTGCAAAATTTGGTAACTCTAGCTGTAAGAATGTGAGAAATATTTGGTTTTATCGGTTTTCAGTTATGGAATTTATCGATTTCCCAGCCTCCTAGTAGGCCCAATCTTGACACTTTATCTGTACCGTCTATAGATAAACATAATTGCAAAGTTTCAAGTCTCTAGCTTTACGGGTGTACCCGTTTTGCTACTGACATTGTGCCTAAAAAGTGCCATGATTTGAAGGTTAACAGGTAATAGCAGTTCATATAACACATTTTGGACGCACAATGATTTATACTTCCAGCTAAAAAAAAAAGAGTTAGACTGAATCCGTGTGAATGTGGTAAGTTCTACTCCACGAACGACAGGTGCACGCTAGTGCGGGCTAGTTGTTAATACACTTAATTACCACTACGTTTTATGAGCAACACATTTATAGACCGGTCACAAACACTGATTTCTTATGTAATACATACCTTGAAGTTAATAAAAAGCAGCACTTTAAATTAAACAAGCAAAGATTGTAAATTTCCCAGGAGCTCGAAATCAATGCGCACAACAAAGAAAAACAAGTCAAAACGTTGCAGTCGGACGCAACCGACTGCGGAATACTTTGATACCAATTAAAGAACGGATGGTAAGGAGTCTTCTTGAAAAGGACCGGGCCGAGTGGTAAACATCGTCAGCTATCATGTTACCAAATTTGATGACTTTAGCTCAAAAACTGTGGAAGATAACTTAACTCCCAAATTTAAAAGCTGGGCGGCAGAGGTAGGCGTGGCATCCAAATTTTTGATGCAGATCTTTTGTAGATGTCACCATATATCTTCCTACAAAATTTCGTGACTCTAGTTCAAAAAATATGGAAGATACACGCTTAACCGTTTTAACAATGGCGGTGGTGGGGGGGGTGGAAGGTGTGGGCGTGGCATCCAAATTTTTGATGCAGTTTTTTGGAAAACTTTTCAACCTATATTGACACTAAATTTGGAGGCTCTGGCCCAATATATGTGAGAACTATAGGCGTTTCCAATTTCAAGTAGAAGGGGGGATGGGGGCGGAATCAATGGGCGTGGCATCCAAAATTTTGATGCATTTGTTTGGGGAATGTCAATATCTATCTTGGCACAACATTTGGTGGCTCTAGCCCAAAAAATGTGAAAACTATAGGCGTTTCCAATTTCAAGGAGCAGGCAGGATGGGGGCGGAAGGAGTGGGCGTGGCATCCAAAATTTTGATGCAGTTTTTTCAGGGACGTTGACTAGCTATCTGAGTGCAAAATTTGGTAATTCTATCTGTAAGAATGTGAAAAATATTTGGTTTTATCGGTTTTTAGTTATCGAATTTATCGATTTCCCAGTCTCCTAGTGGGCGTGGCACCCCGATCTTAACTCTTTATCTGTACCTTCTATGGATAAACATAATTGCAAAGTTTCAAGTCTCTAGCTTTACGGGTGTCGAAAAAAGTTGCGTTCATACGGACGGACAGACGGACAGACAGACACCATGACGGACATTGCACAAAACCAATATACTATGATACTTTCAGTATCAAAGTATAAAAATGATTAAATAAATAAAACAGAAGAAAAAGCGCCAATTCAGAACATAAAACCGTTTTTGAGTTAAAACTCATTTCCAATTGGGCTCTCAATCAGCTCAACAGCAAAAAACAAGTAAGAAGGCTCTAGTCGAGATTTCCCGACTAGGAGATACCCCGAACCCTATACTTAACGCGCACAGTCATTGTCTGTATGCATCTGTGACCTTAACTTCAATCTTCGATATCTCTGGTGTATCTCAGCCGATTTCGATGAAATTTTCAGAAAAGTTCTATCGTTATCCATTATTTCAACCCCCATTTTTACATTTTTCAAATTCGAGATTTTTTGTAATCGATTGCATGTGTATATCGAAAACTAGAATAGTTATCGATAATTTGAAACAAACTTGTTCCGCTCATGGTATAGGAGAACTTATATTCAAAATCTGAAGTCTCTAGCTCTTGTAGTCTCTGAGATCGACGCGTTCATACAGACGGACGGACAGACGGACAGACGGACGGACGGACGGACATGGCTATATCGACTCGGCTGTTGATGCTGATCAAGAATATATATACTTTATATGGTCGGAGATGCTTCCTTCTGCCTGTTACATACTTTTGCACAAAACCATTATACCCCTTTTACCCATTTTATGGGTAAGGGTATAACAACTACCTTTTCGATGCAGCTCTCACCGCATCAAAAGATATTTTGGACGCCGAGGAGTTAATGTAAGTGCATTATAACCCTTTATTATATCTCATATTGTTAGTTTCAGCAAGTGATAAAGTGATCGTTGTAATAAAAATAAACAAGAAAAAAAAGTGTAGATACTTAATATTATTGTTGCTTAAGAAAACGTGCAAAGCCGCTCTCTTGAAATTAAGAGATCTTAAGAGAGGTCATATAAAGCAAAGCTTGCGCTCGCAGCTTCCCAGCTTGCAATATTAGTGCCGAGCTTTTAATTAAAAAAAAATTAAAAACCTAAGAGTATGCCACGAAACTCAGTTTATCACCTGCAACGATATGCAGCCCAAAAATAAATGACTAATAAATATTGCCGCCTAATTAACACTATACAAAAATAAATAAATACGCTTCTATATGTTATTGGCTAACAAAATAAATAAATTGTTTTGATTTCGTCTTATATCTATCTATAAATACATACTTAAAATAAATAAATACACTATAGGAAATAAATAAATAAAACAAGTAAAAACGTTGCAGTCGGAGGCAACCGACTGCGGAATACTTTGATACCAGTAAAATAACGGTTTATAAGGGGGAATGCAGGGGCGGAGGGAGTGGCCCATGTGGTAAACATCGCCAGCTATCATGTTACCAAATTTGGTGACTCTAGCTCAAAAACTGTGGAAGATAACTTAACTCCCAAATTTAAAAGGTGGGCGGCAGAGGTAGGCGTGGCATCCAAATTTTTGAATCAAATGTTTTTAACTGTCACTATCTATCTTCCTAATAAGGTTGGTGGCTCTAGCTCAAAAACTGTTAAAGATATAGCCGATTCCGATTTTATAAGGCGGGTGGCTTTGGTGGGCGTGGCATCCAAAATTTTGAATCAAATGTTTTTAACTGTCACTATCAATCTTCCTACCAAGTTTGGTGGCTCTAGCTCAAAAACTGTTAAAGATATAGCCGATTCCGATTTTATAAGGCGGGTGGCTTAGGTGGGCGTGGCATCCAAAATTTTGATGCATATTTTTGTGGAACGTCAATATCTATCTTGACACAAAATTTGGTGTCTCTAGCCCAAAAAAATGTAATAACTATAGGCGTTTCCAGTTTCAAGGAGCAGGGATGATGGGGGCGGAGGGAGTGGGCGTGGCATCCAAAATTTTGATGCAGTTTTTTCAGGGACATGAGAATGTGAGAAATATTTGGTTTTATCGGTTTTCAGCTATCGAATTTATCGATTTCCCAGCCTCCTAGTAGGCGTGGCACCCCAATCTTGACACTTAATCTGTCGCGCCTATAGACAAACATAATTGCAAAGTTTCAAGTCTCTAGCTTTACGGGTGTCGAAAAAAGTTGCGTTCATACAGACGGACAGACGGACAGACAGACAGACGGACAGACGGACACCATGACGGACATTGCACAAAACCAATATACTATGAGACCTTCGGTATCAAAGTATAAATATTGTAAAGCACTTGCTAAAACATATGTTGTGTTTGACAGCTCACAGCTGATGATCAGCTGATCGTAGAGCTTATAAAAAACCGCTAAAAATCTAATCAAAGCATCTGTTATCGACTTGTGAAAAAAAATTATCGCTTTTTCAAATTTGAATAAAATGCCGCTAGCGAGACCAAATCGCCCACTGTGCAACGGTCCGCCAGAAACGAAAATCGGTTATAGATAGTTTTACAATTATAAATTTTATTTTGACATGAAATCAATAAAGTAATGATGCAGAATTGTAGAAAATTAATTTATTTATTGTTTTTACGTAATTTTTTGGCAATTTCAGTTTTTAAATGGGTGGATTAAGCGATTAATGGGTAACATTTTTTCAAATTCTTAAGGAGCGTAATTAAAAACTGGGTACGCACGATAAAAGTCCACAATTTCACCTTTCTAATGGTATTATTTTCAGAAAAAGTTATCAATAAAATTTTGAGGTATGTTCGAAAGAGTGCAGCTACCTCGGTGCCGGGCCCATACAAACTTTACCGCCAAAATATTTGGTCTGCACCTAAGCCTTTATATCTTATCTTACAGATCACGTACTGCAATGCGGTATACAAGGAATTCAAGCTACAAGCTTGGGGAAGCTATAGCAATTAAGTTTAGAAAAAGTTATCAATACATTTTTGAGAAAATTAAATAAATGTGAATAAATCTAAGATAGTTCACAATAGGACTGGTAGTTCCACCGTGAACTGAACTACTGCGCAACACAAAGCTAACTGATATAAGCGGCCTATGGAACTTTGACAGCTCAACACAAATGTTCAACAGTAAACAAAAGCTGCCTGATAATTGAAAATATCGATTTTGTGTCGATACACAAAATCGTTGCAAGCTTTAAATTTTCTTTTTAGAGCTCATACAGAGATGCACGGTATATATAAAAACAAGTAAAAACGTTGCAGTCGGACGCAACCGACTGCGGAATACTTTGATACCAGTAAAAGAACGGTTGATAAGGGGAATGCAGGGGCGAAGGGAGTGGGCCATGTGGTAAACATCGCCAGCTATCATGTTACCAAATTTGGTGACTTTAGCTCAAAAACTGTGGAAGATAACTTAACTCCCACATGTAAAAGGTGGGCGGCAGAGGTAGGCGTGGCATCAAAAATTTTGAATCAAATGTTTTTAACTGTCACTATCAATCTTCCTACCAAGTTTGGTGGCTCTAGCTCAAAAACTGTTAAAGATATAGCCGATTCCGATTTTATAAGGCGGGTGGCTTAGGTGGGCGTGGCATCCAAAATTTTAATGAATTTTTTTGGGGAACGTCAATATCTATATTCACACAAAATTTGGTGGCTCTAGCCCAAAAAATGTGAAAACTACAGGTGTTTCCAATTTCTTGGAGAAGGGGGGATGGGGGTGGAATCAGGGGGCGTGGCATCCAAGTTTTGATGGGAAATGTCAGTACCTATCTTGACACAAAATTTGGTGGCTCTAGCCAAAAAAATGTGAAAACTATAGGCGTTTCCAATTTCATGGAGAAGGGTGGATGGGGGCGGAAGGAGTGGGCGTGGCATCCAAAATTTTGATGCATTTTTTTGTGGAACGTCAATATCTATCTTGACATAAAATTTGGTGCCTCTAGCCCAAAAGATGTAAAAACTATAGGCGTTTCCAGTTTCAAGGAGCAGGGATGATGGGGGCGGAAGGAGTGGGCGTGGCATCCAAAATTTTGATGCAGTTTTTTCAGGGACGTTACTATAGCTATCTGCGTGCAAAATTTGGTAACTCTAGCTGTAAGAATGTGAGAAATATTTGGTTTTATCGGTTTTCAGTTATCGAATTTATCGATTTCCCAGCCTCCTAGTGGGCGTGGCACACCGATCTTAACACTTTATCTGTACCGTCTATAGGTAAACATAATTGCAAAGTTTCAAGTCTCTAGTTTTACGGGTGTCGAAAAAAGTTGTGTTCATACGGACAGTCGGACAGACGGACGGACCACTATACCATGATACTTTCAGTATCAAAGTATAACAAGTAAAAACGTTGCAGTCGGACGCAACCGACTGCGGAATACTTTGATACCAGTAAAAGAACGGTTGATAAGGGAGAATGCAGGGGCGAAGGGCGTGGGCCATGTGGTAAACATCGCCAGCTATCATGTTACCAAATTTGGTGACTTTAGCTCAAAAGCTGTGGAAGATAACTTAACTCCCAAATTTAAAAGGTGGGCGGCAGAGGTAGGCGTGGCATCTTAATTTTTGAATCAAATGTTTTTAACTGTCACCATCTATATTCATAAAAAGTTTGGTGGCTCAAGCTCAAAAATTGTTAGAGATATAGCCGATTCCGATTTTATAAGGCGGGTGGCTTAGGTGGGCGTGGCATCCAAAATTTTGATGCACATCTTTGGTAGATGCTGCATTCTATCTCTCTACCCAATTTAAGAGCTCTAGCTTAAAAACTATAAGAGATATCGAAATTTCCGATTTTAAATAGTGGGCGGCAGAGGTGGGCGTGGCATCCAAATTTTTCATGCAGATCTTTTGTAGATGTCACCATATATCTTCCTACCAAATTTGGTGACTCTAGTTCAAAAAATGTGGAAGATACTCGCATAACCGTTTTGACATCGGCGGGGGGTGGGGGGCGGAAGGTGTGGGCGTGGCATCCAAAGTTTTGATCAATTTTTATGGGGAACGTCAATATCTATCTTCACAAAAAAATTTGGTGGCTCTAGCCCAAAAAATTTGAAAACTATAGGCGTTTCCAATTTCATGGAGAAGGGGGATGGGGGCGGAATTAGGGGGCGTGGCATCCAATTTTTGATGGGGAACGTCAGTACCTATCTTGACACAAAATTTGGTGGCTCTAGCCCAAAAAATGTGAAAACTATAGGTGTTTCCGATTTCATGGAGATGGGGGGATGGGGGCGGAATTACTGGCGTGGCATCCAAAATTTTGATGCATTTTTATGGGGAACGTCAATATCTATCTTGACAAAAAATTTGGTGGCTGTAGCCCAAAAAATGTGAAAACTATAGTCGTTTCCAATTTCATGGAGAAGAGGGGATGGGGGCGGAATTTGGGGCGTGGCATCCAAAATTTTGATGCATTTTTTTGGGGAACGTCAATAGCTATCTTGACACAAAATTTGATGGCTCTAGCCCAAAAAATGTGAAAGCTATAGTCGTTTCCAATTTCTTGGTTAAGGGGGGATGGGGGCGGAATCGGGGGCGTGGCATCCAAGTTTTGATGGGGAACGTCAGTACCTATCTTAACACAAAATTTGGTGGCTCTAGCCCAAAAAATGTGAAAACTATAGGCGTTTCCAATTTCATGGAGAAGGGGGGATGGGGGGGAATTAGGGGCGTGGCATCCAAAATTTTGATGCATTTTTTTGGGGAACGTCAATATCTATCTTGACACAAAATTTGGTGGCTCTAGCCCAAAAAATGTGAAAACTATAGGCGTTTCCAATTTCATGGAGAAGGGGGGATGGGGGCGGAATTAGGGGACGTGGCATCCAATTTTTGATGGGGAACGTCAGTACCTATCTTGACACAAAATTTGGTGGCTCTAGCCCAAAAAATGTGCAAACTATAGGTGTTTCCGATTTCATGGAGATGGGGGGATGGGGGCGGAATTACTGGCGTGGCATCCAAAATTTTGATGCATTTTTATGGGGAACGTCAATATCTATCTTGACACAAAATTTGGTGGCTCTAGCCCAAAAAATGTGAAAACTATAGTCGTTTCCAATTTCATGGAGAAGAGGGGATGGGGGCGCAATTAGGTGCGTGGCATCCAAAATTTTGATGCATTTTTTTGGGGAACGTCAATATCTATCTTGACACAAAATTTGATGGCTCTAGCCCAAAAAATGTGACAACTACAGGTGTTTCCAATTTCTTGGAGAAGGGGGGATGGGGGCGGAATCAGGGGGCGTGGCATCCAAAATTTTGATGAATTTTTCTGGGGAACGTCAATATCTATCTTGACACAAAATTTGGTGGCTCTAGCCCAAAAGATGTAAAAACTATAGGCGTTTCCAGTTTCAAGGAGCAGGGATGATGGGGGCGGAAGGAGTGGGCGTGGCATCCAAAATTTTGATGCAGTTTTTTCAAGGACATGACTAGCTATCTGCGTGCAAAATTTGGTAACTCTAGCTGTAAGAATGTGAGAAATATTTGGTTTTATCGGTTTTATGTTATCGATTTTATCGATTTCCCAGCCTCCTAGTAGGCGTGGCACCCCAATCTTGACACTTTATCTGTCGCGCCTATAGACAAACATAATTGCAAAGTTTCAAGTCTCTAGCTTTACGGGTGTCGAAAAAAGTTGCGTTCATACAGACGGACAGACGGACAGACGGACACCATGACGGACATTGCACAAAACCAATATACTATGAGACCTTCGGTATCAAAGTATAAAAAGTTAACGAAGGCTGCCTGAAACATGAAAATGGTCGTGGTCTTTTCTAATGCATGATTATCACAGCAAATGAACAAAACATATGCATTAATGTCATTATTTAACCAATATATTGCTATTCAATAGTAATTTTATTAGAAAATAACATATTCCATTTATTCACTTTTCCCGCCGCAGTCATTTGAGCAACTAAACAAGTTGGCACCTTTTTGTGTCGATACACAAAATCGTTGCTAGCTTTTAATTTTCTTTTAAGAGCTCATAATATCATATAAAGATTTATAGGAATTAATTTGACTGAGATTTTAAGATGCTTCCTGAAACAAGTTTTCGATAGATTATTTAGAAAATTGCATTCGATGAAAAATGCCTGCAGACCTGCCACATCTTGTTAATGCATGCATGCCTTTATGAGTAAGAAAGTTAACGAAGGCTGCCTGACTTTTTTCCATTTTTATAGCTAGCTGGCAGCCTCTACATCATCTCAGTTTATCAAACAACTCCATCACACGTATTGAACTGGACACTTGGGAATTTACGCAATCTCTGGAATCGCTGGACTTATCCCACAACTTTATCAAGGACAGAGCGGGCAAACTTACGAAAATAAACGTTTCTGAATCGTATCGTTTCGGTCCTTGCACACAGCGAAATACTAATAAAACCCGATAAAATGTAACTGTAAAAGGAATGAGTTCTGTTCAGTTTGCGTTCGTGAGAGCAAACTAAACGTAAAGCGAAATGCTCTCATCTTGAGATGCGGACAAAGGGAATCGGAACGATATGCAATCAGGGCGAATAGTTCGCAAACGTTTGCTACTCAATTTGTATACACTTCTTTTTCTTTTCTGTTGTTTACTTCTATGTTTCTCTCAGCATTGTTGTTGCTGAAGTAGAACTAAAAGCCGACCATTCCGCATACGATTCCTTTGTATATGTTTCGTTCCCAAACGTTCCAAGGCACTGCAGCTGTCGGGAGAACAATATTCCAATCGTTTAGTTTGCGCTCTTCGGCAATATAAAGCTAGTGGTTTCGTTTTCCCTCACGATAATAACCGCTACAAAACATATGAAAAGTTTCTTAGCTTTCGCGAACGGTTCGTTAAACGTTTCGTTTGTTTGCCCGCTCTGATCAAGGATGAGTCGGCACGCTTTAATTCTTTGCGTAAGCTGCGACGCCTCGAACTCTATGGCAACAATCTGAAGCATATAACCAGGCTTCGAGTGGTCTAAACAATATGGAACTGATAAACTTGGGTGGCAATGCACTGGCCAGCATACAACCGAATGCCTTTGAGCACATGAAGAGTCTGCAGAAACTTATCATCAAGTCGGATACCTTTATATGTGATTGTGATTTGCTGTGGTTCCGTCAGTGGCTGGTCAGTCGCTTTGAGACGCAGGCTCAGCAACTGCTCACAAATGTCGTCTGTGGCTATCCGAAGCATTTGCTTGATCGCCAGCTGTTTAAGCTTACCCAAACGGAACTCGTGTGCTGTAAGTTAACCTCTGCCTTAATCGAAAATTCAACTAATTTATATACTTTTGCAGCTGGTTCACCCAAACCCGTGGTGCAGAAAGAACTCAACAACATGCTGGCCGTCAAGGGCGCTAATATATCCTTGGAGTGCATTGCGAGCTCACCAGCGGCTGCTTCTCTTGCCGCCGCTGATGAGCTGAAGATTAAGTGGCGCCACGACAATCAGCACGTGCTGGAGTGCCAGCACCGAAACGCAAATCCATCACGATCAGAGCACCAATCAGACCACAATCTATGGCTATCTGCGTCTGTCCAATGTGACGTTCGAGAGTGCCGGCAGCTATCAGTGTGTGGTCTCCAATGCCTTTGGCACAACCTATTCAAAGAAATTCAAGATATCCATTGGCAGTAAGTAGTTAATGTTTAAGCTTTTCTCTATTCGTTTAACCAACTTGTTTCCATTTTTCAGTTCATCCCAGCTACTTGCACGTGCCGTCAAATCTAACGTTGTATGCTGGTGAAACAGCGCGTTTGGTGTGCCCGGCCAGCGGTGATCCTATGCCGGAGATATCTTTGCCAAAGTTTTGCGAGTGATTTTCCTGCAGCGACAGAGCGTCGTCTACATGTGATACGTGAAGAGAACGCCTTTGTCATAACAAACGCCAAGCCCAGCGATTCAGGAATATATACCTGCACCGCTGAGATTCCGGCGGGTGTAATCAAAGTGAACGCCACGCTGCTTGTTAATGGTGAGAATTTGACACACTTTCCACAATTTTGTATTTAACCATTTAAAATCTTGCAGATAATCCTCTGCCTAGTATACCAATCGTGCACAAGGAGGTGGTGCTGGGACGCACCTGTGTTTTGGAGTTCCGAAGTGAGTTTGTGAACGTGGAACTGGAACAGCCGCATCGCGAGTGGTTCAAGGAGAACAAACCGCTTCGAGAACACATGCAAGCAGCTCCCACACGCTACAGCTGGATCAGACGCAACTGACGACACTCATTCGCACCCAGCTGCGTCCAGTTCTCGACGGACTGCAAAAGCAGGAACAGCAGCAGCAGCAGCAACAATCGCAAACGCAGCTGCGTCCGCGAAGCTTGGCGGATTTGGGCTGTGGTGAATTTTGCTTGAATTTAAATTCCATTTTAAAAACATTCTTGCCCTCTGTTGATATGTAGGAATGATCATGGCTTTTAATAAACCAGAAAAATCACTTTTGAACAAACTTTTGTTGTTTTAATTTTTTATTAAGCGACTTTTTCCAACTTTCCTTGTGTTGTTGCAAGACATTTCATCAAAACCAATTGAAGGTTTTGATAAATTTTATTTTTTTTGTGGTCTGACAACCATTTCATTAAATGGTTGCAGAACTTGTGGTTTTGCAAGTTCAACTTGTCTGCCAATTGACTTTAAAAAGTCCAAGCTTTAAGCCATTTTTATACTTTGATACCGAAGGTCTCATAGTATATTGGTTTTGTGCAATGTCCGTCATGGTGTCCGTCTGTCCGTCTGTATGAACGCAACTTTTTTCGACACCCGTAAAGCTAGAGACTTGAAACTTTGCAATTATGTTTGTCTATAGGCGCGACAGATAAAGTGTCAAGATTGGGGTGCCACGCCTACTAGGAGGCTGGGAAATCGATAAATTCGATAACTGAAAACCGATAAAACCAAATATTTCTCACATTCTTACAGCTAGAGCTACCAAATTTTGCACGCAGATAGCTAGTCATGTCCCTGAAAAAACTGCATCAAAATTTTGGATGCCACGCCCCCTGATTCTGCCCCCATCCCCCCTTCTCCATGAAATTGGAAACGCCTATAGTTTTCACATTTTTTGGGCTAGAGCCACCAAATTTTGTGTCAAGATAGGTACTGACGTTAACCATCAAAACTTGGATGCCACGCCCCCTTATTCCGCCCCCATCCCCCCTTCTCCAAGAAATTGGAAACACCTGTAGTTTTCACATTTTTTGGGCTAGAGCCACCAAATTTTGTGTGAAGATAGATATTGACGTTCCCCAAAAAAAATCATCAAAATTTTGGATGCCACGCCCACCTAAGCCACCCGCCTTATAAAATCGGAGTCGGCTATATCTTTAACAGTTTTTTAGCTAGAGCCACCAAACTTGGTAGGAAGATTGATAGTGACAGTTAAAAACATTTGAATCAAAAATTTGGATGCTACGCCCACCTCTGCCGCCCACCTTTTAAATTTGGGAGTTAAGTTATCTTCCACAGTTTTTGAGCTTAAGTCACCAAATTTGGTAACATGATAGCTGGCGATGTTTACCACATGGCTATATTTAAGTGTTCTAAAAAACGATTCTACTGGAGCATTACTCGGCCTTTTATTGGAGTAATCAATAAAAGAACCAATAATATTGGTCCAAAATGGCGCGAACACAATATACTTATTTAGAATTAATTCCAGCATTTTTGGACACGAAAATGTATTCGATAAACAGAAGATGCTCTTCTTTTGTAATACGAGATATTGTACTTCATCGCGTATTTTTTTAAAATTTCATTCTAAATAGACTTTTTTCAGCAATAAATTGCAACGTTCTATCTTTAATTGCATTGCTAGTCTCTGCCAACTTTATATTTTCCATAAAGCTTAATGTTTATGTCTGCACAGAATAATTTAAAAAATTTTCAATGGCATCATCAACATTTTTATCAATATTTGGAGAAAGTAGAATGATTGCAATATTTTCGAACCATTCTTCTAAATCTCCAACATTATTGATTTGATATGCACAGCCCAATGCGTTTCTTAAAAACGTTCTAAGTTGAATATTGTTCAAGTCAACTACTTCGTCTATGTTACGACACATAATTTTGCAGTAATGGCTTGTACAAAATTGAACGCAGACTTTGGCCAAAGTGCATTTAATATTATATACGAAATTATAACAAATTTCGTTATATTCCGCAAGATCTATTTTATACTCTTTTAAAATGGCCCCAATTATTGCAAAACTTACATCAATGTAATTCTTTTGCAAATAGGCCATTTTAATTTTATTTTTTTTTGCAAAACTCCCTCAGCTCATATAAAAATCTGCCTATATCATACGACGTAAGATAAGAGAGAATTGCGTGTGCGACAGGAAAAACTATTTTACTATTGGAATGTGAGCAACCAATGAAAATAAAAGTATTCGTTTGTTTACTTAGTTCATCGGTTTTACTACATTCAAAAGCATATTTATATGTTCTTTGTCCCATAAGAAAACTTATATTTTCGTGGAGAGAAACTGAATAAAATGAGAAAACCCATTGGAAATCATATCGTACGCATCCGTTTAAGGAATAAAATTTTTTGTTTTCCTCCGATATTAAATTTCTGTAAAAGGGTAATTTCTCATTGATAATCTGGGCATTACCAACTCTTGCTAAAAACATATTTTGATTATTAATTATCCCAATTGTATGGGAAATATGTTGACTGCTTGTGTATACATTTACAAGCCCATCATATGTCCCACGAAACAAAATGTGGTTGCATGATGGATTTTTACAGTATCCATATGCAACAAAAGTTTTTCTGTTACATTTCACATTTTTAAAGTATAAAACACATGCATTATTACTGGAAGTGTATGCAAAGACCATACACTTAGGTAGACTGGACAAGTCTCTCAATTTTGGCTCTGCTTGAAAAATGTATGCGGCGACGATTAGCTTTGTCGTTTACTGCTTGCGTTTAACGGCTAATTGCATGCAAACAACCTAAGTGTATGGTCTTTGGTGTATGCTTCTCGAAGGATGTGTTCAACACTTGCTTTTTAGGAAAATATACCACATAATTAATTTAAAGTGACTTTTAATTGTGGTATACTCATTTCAGTATCAAAGTTTTTGCAATCTGAAAATGTTGCTTGGCAACTTTTCAAATTAGCAAATAATCAACTGATTTGTTTAAGCTACTATTAAATTTGTAGCATTTTTTCCAAAAGCATTTCAATGTCCCTTCAACATAGCTTGCGTCTATTTTGTTATTGGACTCACTTTCAATAGTGCTACTTAATATAGAAATATTATTAGTGTCTATGTTAGACATATAACTAATAATATGTGTATTAATACTTGTACAAATAATATTTTTATACTTTGATACCGAAGGTCTCATAGTATATTGGTTTTGTGTAATGTCCGTCATGGTGTCTGTCCGTCCGTCTGTCCGTCTGTCCGTCTGTATGAATGCAACTTTTTTCGACACCCGTAAAGCTAGAGACTTGAAACTTTGCAATTATGTTTATCTATAGACGGTACAGATAAAGTGTTAAGATTGGGTTGCCACGCCTACTAAGAGGCTGGGAAATCGATAAATTCGATAACTGAAAACCGATAGAACCAAATATTTCTCACATTCTTACAGCTAGAGCTACCAGATTTTGCACGCAGATAGCTAGTCATGTCCCTGAAAAAACTGCATCAAAATTTTGGATGCCACGCCCACTCCTTCCGCCCCCATCATCCCTGCTCCGCGTATAGTTTTCACATTTTTTGGGCTAGAGCCACCAAATTTTGTGTCAAGATAGATATTGACGTTCCCCAAAAAAACGCATTTTGGATGTCACGCCCCCTGATTCCGCCCCCATCCCCCCTTCACCATGAAATTGGAAACGCCTATAGTTTTCACATTTTTTGGGCTAGAGCCACCAAATTTTGTGTGAAGATAGATATTGACGTTCACCAAAAAAATGCATAAAAATATTGGATGCCACGCCCCCTGATTCCGCCCCCATCCCCCCTTCTACCTGAAATTGGAAACGCCTATAGTTTTTACATTTTTCGAACTAGAGTCAAAGAATTTGGTAGGAAGATATATGGTGACATCTACAAAAGATCTGCATCAAAAATTAGGATGCCACGCCCACCTCTGCCGCCCACCATTTAAAATCGGAAATTTCGATATCTCTTACAGTTTTTAAGCTAGAGCCCGTAAATTCGGTAAAATGATAGAAGGCAACATATACCAAAGATCTGCATCAAAATTTTGGATGCCACGCCCACCCAAGCCACCCGCCTTGTAAAATTGGAATCGGCTATATCCTTAACAGTTTTTGAGCAAGAGCCACCAAACTAGGTAGGCAGATATATAGTGACAGTTAAAAACATTTGATTCAAAAATTTGGATGCCACGCCTACCTCTGTCGCCCACCATTTAAATTTGGAAGTTAAGTTATCTTCCACAGTTTTTGAGCAAAAGTCACCAAATTTGGTAACATGATAGCTGGCGATGTTTACCACATGGCCCACTCCCTTCGCCCCTGCATTCCCCCTTATCAACCGTTAATTTACTGGTATCAAAGTATTCCGCAGTCGGTTGCGTCCGACTGCAACGTTTTTACTTGTTATTATTATTTTTACAAGTTGAGCTCAAAATATTATTAGTGTCTATGTTAGACATATCACTAATGATCTTTGTATTATTACTTGTACAAATAATATTTTTATTATTATTTTTACAAGTTGAGCTCAAAATATTATTAGTGTCTATGTAAGACATAGCACTAAAAATATTTTTATTTTTATTGATCAAATTTGATATCGAAATATTATTAGTGTCTATGTTGGACATTTCGCTAATAATATTTGTATCATAATTTATAATAATATTATTGTCTGTATAAGATGTAGGACTAATAATATTAATATTTAAGTAATTTGGTACCTTACTCAGATCTTTGCAGGTACCAGATTTCTTCTTGAAGCGTTTCTCACGATTCTGAAAACAAAACTAAGTTATAATACATATTTATCTTGTATTATAAGTACACTTACTCGGTCGAAACTTCTCTGGATGATTCTCCGGCTATTAACATTATCTACCAGTTGAAAGCCTGCCCAATTTCGTTCCATAAGCTTATTGTTAACAATAATAATTATAGATTGAAAGTCAGACTCTTTAAGATTTTCAACTGGAGATATAATGTTTTTAGCTATAGCATCCTCAACAGAATCCCTGAACAGGTTTCTGAAAAATCGCGAAACGAAAAATAATAGATCAGTTTAGTATGCATGAAATGAAGAAGATACCCTGAACGCAGTCATAGCTTGTATGTACATATATATGTATACGAGAACTTTATCGCATATATAAATCCTCTACATCTTATAGACTTCCAGAACAACACGCTCGTACAGAAGGACAGACGGACACTTGCACAAACTAATATTACCCTTTCAGAGTATATAAAAACACACACAAAAACATACAAGCACAGTCTGTAATATGATATGCCAGCAATACATACCCTTTTGCCAAAGCTCGAAACATTTTTAATTATATATTTATATATAAAGCGTGCGATTGCAAATAAGTAACAGCATGTTGCCAACTTTTATGGCTTATTTTTAATGCCTACAAGCATTTTTGCTTGCATTGCACAAGCAGTACAAGTCCATTTTCCTATATACGTGGGAGTTATTCTGATCTGCCCTAAGTGCAACAAAATTATCCGCCCACAGTTTTAAAAGCAATCCTTTGAACCTTGGCACCCAGTTCAATTGTTTGCTACAATAATTCATCAAAAAACAAAATTTTTTATTCAATTTTTAATATTATTAAATATTGCGCCTACTTATTCACAATTTCTGCTATTCACAATCATCTGTTTTGCGACTGTTACATTAATATGGTGCTCACACTACGGTTGCGTTTTGCGTTAAATGCCAACAAGCAGCTTCTTGCCCATACAAATAGCATAGGGGCCTAGTGGTGACAAAAAGTTGAGTTTAGTTTGGATGCAGTTGCGTGTATTCAATGTACGTAACTAATACATTCGATTGACTCAAAAGGAACTGCCCATATTCGTATATCGTTTTCAACTATCACCACTAATTCAAAAAACGGTTTGCCGGCAAACAAAAAAAAAAATAATTAATTGTAAACAAGTCGCAACAAAATGGTAATTAATTGTTTATTTTTAAATATTATATGTATGTTTAGCCCATTTTAACTTAATTACAGGCTATGATAAGAGATTTTTGTGGTCGACTGCCGCAACAAGAGCTCTTATAGAACTTTGTCAGGATAACATTGATGGGTTTCGGGGAGCCAAGAAGAACTCCCATATTTATAAGGAAATGGCGGAGATATATAGGGCTGAATGTGCAAAGGTGGGACCATCCGGTGGCACGCCGTCTTCGTGGGAGTATTTTGAGAGCGTGGCCAGTGCACTGAACATGTCGGACACTGTGGGCTACCACCCCATAGCCGAAAGCCTAGGTAATATATTGAATTAAAAATATTGCATATATATAATATAATAAAATTCTTACAGACTTCTCGCGGTTAATTGAAGAGGAGCCTTGCAGCAGCGAAAACTCGATGACAGAGCAAATTGGCGGTTATTGAGCAAATGGCGGAAGATTCAGCCAACTTTCAAAAGAAGTTTTAAATATTCTTAGAGCCCGTCATGTGGAGAAATTTATAATAAAATAAAAAATAATGGCTTAAATTTGAATTGTTTAGTTAATTTTTTATTATTATCTAAAAACTCTATAGCTAAAGCTTGACGAACTGCTTCGGCACTAGCATTCATATTGCCCACAAGTGTCCAAATGCTGCGACGGCGTCCTGGGTCACCCAGTAAATCAAATGTTGCTGCAGACGTTCCCGCCATATTCATGCATTTTGTCAACATTGCACTATTCTGCTCCATTGCACATAATAATTCCAAAAGATTGCTTGAATTCATATTTTTCTTTTAATATAATTATTTTCTATCAGCGAAATCAAAACAAAGCTGCTGCTGCTCACTTCACGTATAACGCATAACGCACTTTTGTGCCAGTGTGAACACCAATTCTGCGTTATTGCGTCGATGACGATATCGATAGCAAACTCGCTGTAGTATAAACGCCACATAAAAGTGCCCATTAACAGCGATGTTTTATCGAACAAGTGTTCAAATGAACCAGTTCCTCTTCAGTTATTCTTCAGTTAATATTTACGGTCAGTTTTACTTCAGTTAATTCCTTATGGGAGAATACATGCAAACTGAACCTCAGTTACTGTTAACTAACATAACTGAGAATAACTGAGCAGTGGAAATACGCTATAACAAACTGTAAGGATCCGTTATTATCAAACAAAAGAGGCTGCTAACTGGCTATAAAAATGAAAAAAAGTCGGCAGCCTTCGCTATATTTTTTTTTTTTAAAAATGGGCAGGTCTGCAGACATTTTGTATCGAATGCAATTTTTATACTTTGATACCGAAGATCTCATAGTATATTGGTTTTGTGCAATGTCCGTCATGGTGTATGTCCGTCTGTCCGTATGAACGCAACTTTTTTCGACACCCGTAAAGCTAGAGACTTGAAACTTTGCAATTATTTTTGTCTATAGGCGAGACAGATAAAGTGTTAAGATTGGGCTGCCTCGCGTACTAGGAGGCTGGGAAATCGATAAGTTCGATAACTGAAAACCGATAAAACCATGTATTTCTCACTTTCCTGCAGCTAGAGTTACCAAATTTTGCACAAAGATAGCTAGTCACATCCGTCAAAAAACGTCATGAAAATTTAGGATTCCGCGCCCACTCCTTCCGCCCCCATCCATCCTGCTCCTTGAAATTGGAAACGCCTATAGTTTTCACATATTTTGGGCTGGAGCCACCAAATTTTTTGTCAAGATAGATATTGACGTCCCCAAAGAAATGCATCAAAATTTTGGATGCCATGCCCCGTGATTCCGCTCCCATAAACCCCTTCTACTTGAAATTGGGAACTCGTAAAGTTTTCACATTTTTTGAGCAAGAGCCACCAAATTTTTTGTCAAGATAAGTAGTGAAATTTTCCAACAAACTGCATCAAAAACATGGATGCCACGCCCACACATTCAGCCCCCACCCCCCGCCGTTCTTAACACACCTATGCGTCTATCTTCCACATTTTTTGAGCTAGAGTCACCAAATTTGGTAAGAAGATATATGGTGATATCTACAAAGGATCTGCATCAAAATTTTGGATGCCACGCCTAACTCTGCCGCCCACCATTTAAAATCGGATATTTCGATATCTCTTATAGTTTTTAAGCTAGAGCCCCTAAATTCAGTGGAAAGATAGGAGGCAACACCTACCGAAGATCTGCATCAAAATTTTGGATGCCACGCCCACCCAAGCCACCCGCCTTATAAAATTGGAATCGTCTATATCTTTAACAGTTTTTGACCTAGAGCCACCAAACTTGTTAGGAAGATAAATGGTGAGAGGTAAAAACATATGATTCAAAAATTTCGATGCCACACCCACCTCTGCCGCCCACCATTTATATTTGGAAGTTCAGTTATCTTTTACAGTTTTTGAGCTAGAGTCACCAAATTTGGTAACATGATAGCTGGCGATGTATACCACCAGTCCCACTCCTTTCCAAGCAGACTCCTTACCATCTGTTCATTTACTGGTATCAAAGTATTCCGCAGTTGGTTGCGTCCGACAGCAACATTTTCTTTTGTTCGAAATAATCCATTGAAAACTTGTTTTGGGGAGCATTTTAAAATCTTAGTTAAATTAATTCCAATAAATCTGTATACCGTTCATCTCTGTATGAGCTCTTAAAAGAAAATTAAAAGCTAGCAACGATTTTTTAGCGCAACTTGGCATAATTGCGCCCAATCGTTCAGCGCTTGATATGCTTGACCGTGAGCTTCAACGTAATCAACAATTTGATTGCAATGAATTGCGTGCTTTCATACAAGCTAACATTACCAAATTGAATATTCAGCAGAAAAAGGCTTATGATAAGATTATAAGAGCGGTTGACAATAACGCCGGTGGATTCTACTTTCTGGATGCGCCCGGTGGTACAGGGAAAACGTTTCTGATCTCTTTGATTCTTGCTACTATACGGTCACAGCAGAAAATTGCGTTGGCAATTGCTTCGTCAGGCATCGCTGCTACTCTACCTGATGGCGGCCGAACAGCACATTCTGCATTGAAATTACCGTTGAACATACAAGTCGTTGAAACACCAACGTCCAACATATCGAGGAATTCAGCAATGGCAAACGTTTTGCGAGGAGCTGGAATAGTTCCATGGGATGAGTGCACAATGGCTAACAAAAAGTCATTAGAAGCATTCAATAGAACAATGCAAGATTTACGCCAAAAGCAACAACTTTTTGGCGGATCCTTAATATTATTATCCGGCGATTTTCGGCAAACTTTGCCAGTCATTCCTCGATCAACTCCTGCCGACGAAATAAACGCATGTTTAAAATCGTCAGTTTTGTGGAGACATGTTCAAAGGCTGACTCTTTCTATCAACATGCGAGTCCAATTGCAAAATGATCGATCCGCAGCGGCGTTTTCGAAGCAGTTGTTGGACATTGGCGAAGGCAAAATACCAATCGATGATACCGGTTTGATCACATTGCCGAACAACTTTTGTACACTTTTACAATCGAAAGAAGAATTGATAGAAAGTGTATTTCCGAATATTGTTCAACACTATCAACGCCACGATTACTTAAGTGAACGCGCAATATTGGCACCGAAAAATGTACACGTCAACGAAATCAATTTGGCCATTCAAGAAAAACTGCCAGGAGAAGCTACAACATATACATCGATTGATAGCGTTTTGAATCAAGATGAAGTAGTCAATTATCCAACAGAATTCTTGAATTCTTTGGATCCCCCGGTCTGCCACCGCATCGTTTGGTCATGAAAGTCGGTTCACCCATTATACTTCTACGAAATCTGAAGCCACCGACTTTGTGTAATGGCATTGAAGCAACCATACTAAATGGCAAGGCAGCAGGTGAAGTTGTACTCTTACCACGCATTCCATTGATTCCAACGGACATGCCGTTTGAATTTAAGCACTTGCAGTTCCCAGTACGCCTTGCCTTTGCAATGACCATCAACAAATCGCAAGGGCAAACGTTTCGAATGTGCGGCGTCAATTTGGAAGAACCGTGCTTCTCCCACGGCCAATTGTTCGTCGCATGCTCGAGAGTGGGAACACCAAGGTGCTTATTCATTTACGCGCCAGGTGGAAAAACCAAAAATATTGTATACCAAAATGTTCTATAAATAAGTAACAGTTTTACAACAATAAATAAAACACAAAGTAAAAACCCTTAAGAGTTTTAATTTAAATAAATAAATTTTCTACAATTCTGCATCATTACTTTATTGATTTCATGTCAAAATACAATCTTTAATTTTAAAACTATCTATAACCTATTTTCGTTGCTGCGTGACCGTTGCTATCTTGACGTACAGCTATAGCTATTTCGGTATTCTGTGACGACTTGTGACGACGCCGTCTTGTTATCGATAGTTCTATCGCAAAAACACCATTCACACTGAAATTTGACAGTTTTTGCAAGTTTTATAAAATTTATTTGTAAATAAACATGTTTTTCGCATCTGATTCATGTAGTCATGATGAAAATAAATGTAGTCTTTTTAAAACAAGTGAAAACGTTGCAGTCGGACGCAACCGACTGCAGAATACTTTGATACCAGTAAATGAACGGATGGTAAGGAGTCTGCTTGAAGAGGAGTGGGACTGGTGGTAAACATCGCCATCTATCATGTTACCAAATTTGGTAACTTTAGCTCAAGAACTGTGGAAGATAACTGAACTTCCAAATTTAAATGGTGGGCGGCAGAGGTGGGTGGGACATCCAAATTTTTGAATCAAATGTTTTTAACTGTCACCATTTTTCTTCCTACCAAGTTTGGTGGCTCTAAGTCAAAAACTGTTAAAGATAAAGCCGATTCCAATTTTATAAGGCGGGTGGCT
Source organism: Scaptomyza hsui (assembly GCA_018152825.1). NCBI lineage: Eukaryota > Metazoa > Arthropoda > Insecta > Diptera > Drosophilidae > Scaptomyza > Scaptomyza hsui. Next base: position 93,587 of record JAECXO010000059.1, read on the forward strand.
TGAGTGGGCGTGGCATCCAGATGCAGATCTTTGGTAGATGTTGCCATCTATCTTTCTAGCGAATTTAGGGGCTCTAGCTTAAAAACTGTAAGAGATATCGAAATTTCCGATTTTAAATGGTGGGCGGCAGAGGTGGGCGTGGCATCCAAATTTTTGTTGCAGTTTTTTGGAAAACTTCACTACCTATCTTGACGCAAATTTTGGTGGCTCTAGCTAAAAATGTGAAAACTATAGGCGTTTCCAATTTCAAGTAGAAGGGGGGATGGGGGCGGAATCAGGGGGCGTGGCATCCAAAATTTTTATGCAAATTTTTGGGGAACGTCAATAACTATCTTAACACAAAATTTGTTGGCTTTAGCCCAAAAATTGTGAAAACTATAGGCGTTTCCAATTTCATGGAGAAGGGGGGATGGGGGCGGAAGGAGTGGGCGTGGCATCCAAAATTTTGATGCATTTTTTTGTGGAACGTCAATATCTAACTTGACATAAAATTTGGTGCCTCTAGCCCAAAAATGTAAAAGCTATAGGCGTTTCCAGTTTCAAGGAGCAGGGATGATGGGGGCGGAAGGAGTGGGCGTGGCATCCAAAATTTTGATGCAGTTTTTTCAGGGACATGACTAGTTATCTGCGTGCAAAATTTGGTAACTCTAGCTGTAAGAATGTGAGAAATATTTGGTTTTATCGGTTTTCAGTTATGGAATTTATCGATTTCCCAGCCTCCTAGTAGGCGTGGCACCCCAATCTTAACACTTTATCTGTACCGTCTATAGATAAACATAATTGCAAAGTTTCAAGTCTCTAGCTTTACGGGTGTCGAAAAAAGTTGCGTTCATACGGACGGACTGACAGACAGACACCATGACGGACATTGCACAAAACCAATATACTATGAGACCTTCGGTATCAAAGAATAATTATTAGAAACATAAGGATAAGGTCACATATAATGAGCTTCCTGACAAGAAGTAAGTAATAAAATCACAATTTGGGTTGAATGGTGCCAAACTCTTCCTGAAGCTTTTCAAATTGTTTTGAATTTGTTATTTTCATTTTATTAAAAAATCCAATTAATTTTTTAAACAGTTATTGGCAGTTGTCACAAAAATTCTCAACGACAAAAACAGAGTCGTGTCAAGACAATATCGTCGTCCCTTTTACTTACAGAATACCGATTTTGTGACAATAGTTGTCGATAGGTACCGATGACAACTACGAGAATACCAAATTTGGTTGGTCGTCGTTAGACGACGACTACGGCTGTTGATGCTGATCAAGAATATACTTTATAGGGTCGGAGATGCTTCCTTCTGCCTGTTACATACTTTTGCCTAAAACCATTATACCCCTTTTACCCATTATATGGGTTCGGGGTATAAAAAGTGAAAACGTTGCTGTCGGACGCAACCAACTGCGGAATACTTTGATACCAGTAAAAAATCGGATGGCGAGGAGTCTTTTTGCAAAGGGGGAATGCATGGTCGGAAGGGGTGAGCCAGGTGTTAACCATCCTAGCTATTTTGTTACCACATTTGATGACTTAAGCTCAAAAACTGTGAAAGATAACTGAACAATTCAAAATTTAAAAGGTGGGCGGCAGAGGTGGGTGTGGCATCAAAATTTCTGAATCAAATTATTTTAACTGTCACCATCTATCTTCCTACCAAGATTTTTAGCTGTTGCTCAAAAACTGTTAAAGATATAGCCGTTCCCGTTTTTATAAGACGGATGGCTGGGTGGGCGTTTCATCTATAGTTTCTATTTGTAGGTGTCACCACTTATCTTCCTACCAAATTTGGTGAGTGTAGCACAAAAAATGTGGAAGATACACCCATTAACGTTAATTAAACGGCTGGGACTGGGGGGCGGTAGAGGTGAGCGTGACATTCAAATTTTTGATGAAGTTTTTTGGAAAACTTCATTACCTATCTTGACACAAAATTTGGAGGCTCAAGCCCAAAATATGTGAAAACTATTGGCATTTCCAATTTCAAGCAGCAGGGAGGATGGGGGCCGAATGAGTGGGCGCGGAATCCAAAATTTTCATGCAGTTTTTTCAGGGACGTAACTAGCTATCTGCGTGCAAAATTTGGTAGTTCTAGTTGTAAGAATGTAAGAAATATATGGTTTTACCGGTTTTCGATTAACGAATTTATTGACACTTTATCTGACCCGGCTATAGACAAACATAATTGTAAAGCTTCAAGTCTCTAGCTTTACGGGTGTCGAAAAAATTTGAGTTCATACGTACGGACGGACAGACCAACACCATGACGGACTTTGCACAAAATCAATATACTATGATGCTTTCAGTATCAAAGAATAAAAACGTTATTTTTGAAAAATCATTAAGCGGCCAAAAGGTAGTTGATGCTAAAATTGCATTTAATTTTATGTTTTACTTGGTCTTATACTTTATCTATAGGGGCAAACATCGTTCACCACAGCTGGACGCATTATTAGTTAAATTCATGGATTAGCATATTCACATTGCTCAGGGGTATTGCCTAGGCGATAGAGTGGCCGCATCGACGGCCTGGATTGAGTTCGCCAACGAAAAAGAAAATGGTAATATCGCTTTTAAAAATTTGTTTAAAAAAACTTTGAATAGCTTTTATTTTAGAAAGTCCAACAAAGAATATCAGACTGGAGAACAGTGATCTGGCTGGCGATGAGGTGGCACAACAAGAAATAAGGACGCCAGCCAAAGCTGGCGCCAGTGGCCAGTGTACAAATCTTAAATACAAAATAAATATGCAATAACACCGTGCAACATTTTTTAGGTCATGGTAACCAAACTGTCACTTGATATTTTTTTCTGATGGATAAAGAAAAACTTAGAATTTCTGCATCATTACTTTTGTCAAATTGGCTACCAAAAAGTGGTAAAATAAGTACAAATGCTCTTTAAATATATAACATACATTATACCTTAAAATTTGTAAGGATGCCACCTATATGATAAATACATAAAATCATTCATATATCCACATTTAGAAGGTATGTTCTGAGCTGAATGCTTAAAAGTTCAAAAAATTGCATATTGTTGGGCGTTTGTTTTCGATTTAAAGAGCCTAGATGAATTTATTTTGGGCTGACTTGTTTTGCATTTTTATTTGTCCACTTGTTATCTTGAACTTTGCCAAAGACAATATAAAATTTTTCTTACTGTTGTCGAGATATAAGCTTTGAAAAAATATCTCAAAAATGCTCAAAGTCAACCTTAACGAAAAACTTCAAAAAAATAAAACTCATTTAGCCAATTGGTAGCCAATTTGACAAAAGTAATGGTGCAGAAACTCTTAGTTTTTCTTTATCTGGCAGAAAAAAAATATCAAGTGACTGTTCGGTTACCATAACCCAAAAAATGTTGCACAGTGTAATTCAAATTTAATTGACACATTTTGAATGGTAAAGGCCAAACATTTTGAAGACCTTAAGGCGAAATGCTAGCGGCGTTGCTTACGGCGCCAGTGTAGATGCACTATTAGAAACTGAATACAAAATATACCAAGTGAAAACGTTGGAGTCAGATGCAACCGACTGCGGAACACTATGATACCAGTATAAGGCCGGTAGTTAGGGAGTCTGTTTCACGCAAATCTTTGAGGACATCGGCAGATAACTTGACACCAAATGTTGAGGCTCTAGCTTTTAAACTGTCAAAGATATAGGCGATTCCTATTTTACAAGGTGTCTTGGGGTGGAAGGAATGGGCTTAGTCTTTACATTTTTGATACAGATCTTTGGGGGATGGCACTAGCTAGTATATTGGAACCAATTTTGGTGACTCCAGCCCAAAAACTGTGGAAGATATGGAGCTTACAAATTTTGAAAGGCGGACGGCAAGGGTGGGCGTAGTATCGAAATTTTGGATGCACACCTTTACATACCATACTAAAAGCTTTTGAATCGAGTTTGTTTCTCTGCTGCTAAAAAAAAAAAGGACCAAAATACACCCCTTCAAAGTGGCTGCCGACATGGGCTATGTAGTATACGAGCTCTCCTCACACACCGCCATAAAAAAAACTCCACCTATTCGCAAAGTAATAAATCTCTTAATGCACATCGGAGAGTCGTTATTTGAGTATTGTTTTGTCGTTTGCCACAACACCTCCAAATATTTACAAATACGAGATCAAACATTATTGGCGGAACGTGTCGTGCTGTGCGGCCATCAACTGGCCCCAAACAAAAGGACAGTTCTGCCCAGTGCTGCTTCATTGGTTCCACGAACATATACATACATATCAATGATTCTAATTATTAAGCAAGCCACCGCAAAAGTTTCTTAAGTATCGCGTGCAACATTGCTTTTGTTTCTCCTTCATGGGGTCGAAAAGGCCGTGAAACTAAATGGATTTGTTGTATTGCCATTCCATCATTGGCACTTACCGCGTACCATGTCCTATGGTACATTGTCAAAGTTCCTTATTTTCTGTTTACTTCATTGCGTGGGCGGTACGCTCATTAGGTTTTCTGTTTTTTGATACGGTCATCGCCATGCAAACTGTTCCACAAGGGCAGGCATTTGTAGCGTTTCTCCTGTTCAACGTTGTGTTTGTGAGCCCATTTTCATGTGCGTGTGTCATAAGGATGTGTGTCTGCCAAGCTGTGAGTAATTGTGTGGAAACACCAAACAAAAGGACTCCCAAAACAAGCTCGTGACCGTCCAAGCACGAACATTGTTTAGAATGAATGGAAAAACAAATGCTCTTACCTTAATTTACCTTAGTAATTTCTGACTCACTAGTATTAATAAATACTAGTAGTTTCCCAGTTGATCAAATTGTACCTTTCAATCAATTTGTATCCTTCTACCTGAAAAACTGTTAAGTTTCCTTTTCCCAAAAAAAAAAAACAATGATTTTTAAATTTTGCTATAAATATGTGTAAACGTTTTATTTTAACTTTACAATTAATTTGATCTCTTCCTTTTTAAATCAAGACTGGCAATATGTACTTTAACATCGGAAAACCTTACACCTTAAATTCATAGTTTACCAGTCAGAAAAAAATTGGGCAGCCTTCAATATAATAATAAATTTGTTCAAATGTCTTATTTAAAATTCAATTAATTGAAAAAAATTTTATTTATTGAATAAAATTAAACACCTAGAATATATATTTAAAGCTATTTGAGGAAATGGTTTTCTTATCTCCACAGGCATCGAGGCTACCATGTGTTACAAAGTAGATGACATCCGCGATTACATCGATTAATTCCCACTGACAAATGTGATGCCAAATAAAGACACATTAACTAGCCAAACGTGTCCATGAATTACAAAAGTATTTGTTGTCCTTTTGGCTTAGTGTTGGTGGTGCTGGTTTGTCTTGTCGCATGAGCATGAGCATAATGGTTTTTGTGATGACTCAGATGATTGTGCACATAGACCACGTACATAAGCACATATTTACAAGTCTTTCTTGTTTTCTTGTTCCTTTGCCTTGCTCTGAGTTTTGTTTTGCGATAGCAGCGGGAAAGTTAAATTGCAGAAATCGCAAACTTTATTTTTGCAAGCAAAAGTAATGAAATTGTGTAATTAACGAGTCTCTTGGGCAAAGAGTCAACGAAACGCAGTAGCTTAAGCTTATACTAAGGCTTATCTGAGAAAAAGTTTTCGTGTTTAACTGTTGGCGTGCTAATTTGATGAAAATAATAAGGCGGATTCAGCGACCCCTAAAGCATAAGTAGGGAGGCTTTCTTCGGCCATCTGAAAACTATTTACACCTGAAAAGCCTACTTTTTCATACCGCTTCAGTCGCAGCTTAAAATGTCGATTGCATATGTATATCGGAAACGGGAATAGTTGTCAATAATTTGAAACCAACTTGAACTGCACCTATAGTTTTTGACGCGTTCGTACAGACGGTGTACATAGGCCTGGGTCTTGCACAGTCGCAGAAAATTTTTCAGAGAAAGTTGCTATTGCAACACGTTGCACATCTGCAATCTGCGACGCTGCGTTACGTGGATACGAACACCCCACTTGGCAGACACTCGTAATAATTAGGTATATTTATTTAGAAGCAGAGCGGGCAAACAAACGAAACGTTTAACGAACCGTTCGCGAAAGAAAAGAAACTATTCATAGCGGTTATTATCGAGAAGGAAAACGAAACCACTAACTTTATATTGCCGAAGAGCGCAAACAAAACGATTGGAATATTGTTCTCCAGACAGCTGCAGTGCCTTGGAACGTTTGGGAACGAAAAATACACAAAGGAATCGTATGCGGAATGATCGGCTTATAGTTATACTTCAGCAACAACAAAGCTGAGAGAAACATAGAAATAAACAGCAGCAAAGAAAAAGAAGTGTATACAAATTGAGCAGCAAACGTTTGCGAACTATTCGCCCTGATTGCATATCGTTCCGATTCCCTTTGTCCGCATCTCAAGATGAGAGCATTTCGCTTTACGTTATGTTTGCTCTCACGAACGCAAGCTGAACAGAACTCATTCCTTTTACAGTTACATTTTATCGGGTTTTGTTAGTATTTCGCTGAGTGCACGGAACGAAACGAAACGATTCAGAAACGTTTCTATTCGTTAGTTTGCCCGCTCTGTTTAGAAGTGGTTTTATGCAATGTTGGGAATTAACTGAGGCTATTGCAATACCAAAATTTTCTTATACCGAAACTCGTAATATTCCTAATTGGCTAAGTATATTTTGTCGTGGATTAAGTCGGTTAAGGCTTAAACAGCAATTGATCCTTAAAATAAAAATGAAAAATATATAAAAAAAAAGTGAAAAAATTTGCTTTTAATTTTGGCATTTGATAAGCCATGGTGGAAGCGCTACCTATCGGCGAACAAAAAACAAAAGGGTTAAAAATATTAAAGGTGTTAGGGATAGCCATATTTGTATGAGATACGAATACACAAATCCCGAATAAGGGCTAATAAACACTCACCCTAAATCTGGTCGCACGACCCTTTCCGGTCCCTAGCTCGATCTATCTGTCGTGAGTGCTGTGAGAGTACTATGCGATTTTGCCTTGTGTTCTTTTCAAATAGAATTGAAAATAGCAAAAGCAGAAAACAAGATAAGAACAGGTAAGAAGGCTCTAGTCGAGATTTCCCGACTAGGAGATACCCCGAACTCTGCACATAACGCACACAGTGATTGTCTTTATGCATCTGTGACAAAACTTCAATCTTCGATATGACCGTCCTTCTGTCCGTCCGTATGAACGCATTTTTTTTAAACACCCGTGAAGCCAGGGTCTTGAAACCTTGCAATTATGTTTGTCTATAGCCGAGTCAAATAAAGTGTCAAGAAAAGGGAACCACGCCTACTAGGAGGCTGGGAAATCGATCAAATCGAAAACTAACAAGTAAAAACGTTGCAGTCGGACGCAACCGACTGCGGAATACTTTGATACCAGTAAAAGAACGGTTGATAAGGGGGAATGCAGGGGCGAAGGGAGTGGGCCATGTGGTAAACATCGCCAGCTATCATGTTACCAAATTTGGTGACTTTAGCTCAAAAACTGTGGAAGATAGCTTAACTCCCAAATGTAAAAGGTGGGCGGCAGAGGTAGGCGTGGCATCCAAAATTTTGAATCAAATGTTTTTAACTGTCACTATCAATCTTCCTACCAAGTTTGGTGGCTCTAGCTCAAAAATTGTTAAGGATATAGCCGATTCCGATTTTATAATGCGGGTGGCTTAGGTGGGCGTGGCATCCAAAATTTTGATGAATTTTTTTGGGGAACGTCAATATCTATCTTCACACAAAATTTGGTGGCTCTAGCCCAAAAAATGTGAAAACTATAGGCGTTTCCAATTTCATGGAGAAGGGGGGATGGGGGCGGAAGGAGTGGGCGTGGCATCCAAAATTTTGATGCATTTTTTTGTGGAACGTCAATATCTAACTTGACATAAAATTTGGTGCCTCTAGCCCAAAAAATGTAAAAGCTATAGGCGTTTCCAGTTTCAAGGAGCAGGGATGATGGGGGCGGAAGGAGTGGGCGTGGCATCCAAAATTTTGATGCAGTTTTTTCAGGGACATGACTAGTTATCTGCGTGCAAAATTTGGTAACTCTAGCTGTAAGAATGTGAGAAATATTTGGTTTTATCGGTTTTCAGTTATGGAATTTATCGATTTCCCAGCCTCCTAGTAGGCGTGGCACCCCAATCTTGACACTATATCTGTCGCGCCTATAGACAAACATAATTGCAAAGTTTCAAGTCTCTAGCTTTACGGGTGTCGAAAAAAGTTGCGTTCATACAGACGGACAGACGGACAGACGGACACCATGACGGACATTGCACAAAACCAATATACTATGAGACCTTCGGTATCAAAGTATAAAAACCGATAAAATCATATACAATATTCCTTACATTCTTACAGCTAGAATTACCAAGTTTTGCACGACGATAGCTAGTCAAGTTCCTCAAAAAACTTGCATCAAACTTGGATGCCACGCCCACTCCTTCCGCCCCCATCCTCCTTGAAGCTTCGATTTTACTAGACGACAGCTTGTATACTTTGAGAAATACTCTCGGTATTTTCCAAGCAATTTACGATGCTCGGGAAATATCATTTCAGAAAACTCATAAACAAAATCTTTAATTGTCTATGCAATTGTTTCAGAACAATAATTTACTCCACATTGCAAATGTAAAATTAAAATTGAAAAATTTAAGTAGCGACTTAAGGAAATTAATAGAGTAAAAGGCATGATATTTTTAAAATATTTTAAGATGAGTTCTTCCTTATGACTCATTCAAATTTCGTTTCACTGATTTATTTATTAGGTAGCTGATTACTTAAATGTTCCATCCCGATACTAAATCTAGGAAATTTGTAGTATTCTTATCATTAATTATGGGAATGAGATTGCGGACGAGCTGGCTAGGGCTGGCTCCGCGACTCCTTTACAGGATCCGGGGGTTTTCTGTGGCTTTGATTGGGCCTCTACCAAAACAATGGTAGAAGGGTGGAGTAAATGAGAGAAAGTCAAGTAATATATATCAAAAATGGATGCCACCAAGCTTAGGAGCTGATGCTACCATTTATAGATAGAAACAATATAGGGTGTTCCAGGACGGACTTGAAACTACTAGTTGCCTACCTCACTGGCTACCACGTTGTTAAATACCTTCAAAATGCGTTTGTCCCCCAATGTGAGGTGTAGACTCTGCAAAGAGGACAACGAGACGACAAATCACATTCTCTGTAAATGTCCACCCATTATTTGGCTAAGAAGAAGGCACCTGCTTAGCGAGTTTCTAACAAACACGCAAATCAGGAATGCCTCGACAAGAGCTTTGGTTGCTTTCATAGGGGAAACGGAACAGCTCTTGTCAATTTATGGAACCACATTTAGGTACAAAAGACCAATCGGTCGCAGTGCCTCCTTCTCTGTAATGACAATCCATCTATTTTTATACTTTGATACCGAAGGTCTCATAGTATATTGGTTTTGTGCAATGTCCGTCATGGTGTCCGTCTGTCCGTCCGTATGAATGCAACTTTTTTCGACACCCGTAACGCTAGAGACTTGAAACTTTGCAATTATGTTTATCTATAGACGGTACAGATAAAGTGTCAAGATTGGGTTGCCACGCCTACTAGGAGGCTGGGAAATCGATAAATTCGATAACTGAAAACCGATAAAACCAAATATTTCTCACATTCTTACAGCTAGAGTAACCAAATTTTGCACGCAGATAGCTAGTCATGTCCCTAAATTAACTGCATCAAAATTTTGGATGCCACGCCCCCTGATTCCGCCCCCATCACCCCTTCTCCATGAAATTGGAAACGCCTATAGTTTTCACATTTTTTGGGCTAGAGCCACCAAATTTTGTGTCAAGATAGATATTGACGTTCCCCAAAAAAATGAATCAAAATTTTGGATGCCACGCCCCCTGATTCCGCCCCCATCCCCCCTTCTCCATGAAATTGGAAACGCCTATAGCTTTCACATTTTTTGGGCTAGAGCCAACAAATTTTTTTGAGAAGATAGATATTGACGTTCCCCAAAAAAATGCATCAAAATTTTGGATGCCACGCCCCCTGATTCCGCCCCCATCCCCCCTTCTTCTTGAAATTGGAAACGCCTATAGTTTTCACATTTTTCGAGCTAGAGTCACCAAATTTGGTAGGAAGATATATGGTGACATCTACAAAAAGTCTGCATCAAAAATTAGGATGCCACGCCCACCTCGGCCGCCCACTATTTAAAATCGGAAATTTCGATATCTCTTATAGTTTTTAAGCTAGAGCCCGTAAGTTGGGTAGAAAGATAGAAGGCAACATCTACCAAAGATCTGCATCAAAATTTTGAATGCCACGCCCACCTAAAATCGGAATCGGCTATATCTTTAACAGTTTTTGACCTAGAGCCACCAAATTTGGTAGGCAGATAGATAGTGACAGTTAAAAACATTTGATTCAAAAATTTGGATGCCACGCCTACCTCAGCCGCCCACCTTTTACATTTGGGAGTTAAGTTATCTTCCACAGTTTTTGAGCTAGAGTCACCAAATTTGGTAACATGATAGCTGGCGATGTTTACCACATGGCCCACTCCCTTCGCCCCTGCATTCCCCCTTATCAACCGTTCTTTTACTGGTATCAAAGTATTCCGCCGTCGGTTGCGTCCGACTGCAACGTTTTTACTTGTTTATTATTATTATTATCATTGATTATTAAATCATTATTCTGACAATCTTTCCCGTATTAGGTAAAGTACTGCATTAAACTTGCTTAGAAATTTGAAAAAATTTATCAAACATTCTTGCAAAACTTAGGTTTTGTTAGACGTTTTGATTACAACGCACAGTGGGGCCTCTGCCGGAAAAGCGTTGCATAAATCATTTTTTTCATGAACGCGTTTGGCAAAAGTAAAACATGTAATCGACAGATAATACTTCAAAAATAATGGATCCAAAAGATTTTTGAAATCGGTTAAAAATTATGGCTGCTAGAGCTTATCAAAGTTGAGAAATTTTTCGTGAGTACGAATCAATGACAATTTTTACGAAAATTCGCCACTTTTAAAGTGAATATTGGGCGATATAAACAACCGATCTTCGATCTTTTTTTTTTGTTTAAATTTTGAATATAACTGAAATAATTATTAAACTAGAAACGTTTAAAAAATATACCACATTTTCCTTATTTTTGAACTTTCGTGGAATAGAACTCACAGGGATGATACGGGATAATTGTGGGACCACTTGCATGTGATAGATGAAATATATACCTTTCATATGTTTTTGGTCTAAATCTGCGGAAATCGAGATAAATCCAAAAAACTAGGTGTACCTCGCGTTAAAAGCACGCGGCCGGTATAAGGAAGAAGAAGAGCGCATGCAAATTTGGCTGTAGCGGGTGTGTTGTTTATTTATAACATTGCTATATGTTGTATTATAAGTACTACCTGACTATATGTACCCCCTTTAAGAAATGTTGAGTCGGCTTGAAAAGGGTGTGAAAAACAGGTAAATATAGTTTTAGTTGATGGAAAATTTCTCAATTACAGGTAATTTTTTTTGGGAATTTCCCCGTTTACCTATTTTGAATGAAAATCAATACCTCATGTTTTTTTTGGGTTTTTACCAAAAACATTGGAAAAGGCTTATACCATTTTTGCTTTTTTACCTAGCTAACCCAAAATATATGGTATATAGTGCAAAAATTTCACTTGATTGCGACAGTTGTTTTTTTAACTTCATAAGAGAAAACAATACAAGCAATTTCCCGGTTGAATAGTATTTTTCAATATAATTCACTAACTTTTTATTTAAAAGCGCAATAATGAATGTAAAAATTCTAAGATTTTTGAACTTTTTCGTGCCTCTGAAAATAAAAACGATTTCGGAATGGCATTGCTTAAAGAGATGGGCGTACTCGAAAACGCTAGTACGGAGCTTAAAGCAAAAATTAAATCCATTCACGCTAACTTGAAGCAAAAATGGAACTTGGTCCATAGACATTTGACATCTTTCAAAAAAAAAGAATGAAAATTGGCTTGAGCAATATTCAACATTCGGCTATTCAGAAGAGGAAGAAGTTCACCCATCGACTAGCCGAGGAAGAGGAAGGCCGCATAAAACTATGGAAGAGTGTTCAGCTTTTACAAGGAAACGTAAACTTGAGGATGCTACGGACAGCATTAGAACAGCATTAGAACAGAACATCTGTCGGAAACACTTTCATCGAAGTATGTGAAGGAACAAGAGAGGACAAAAGCGACAATCACGAAAGCTGTACAGATCGCCAGTCCTTTACGGCTAAATAGGATTAAGGAAAGTATTCCAACGTCCCCAAACTCAGTCGCCATTAAGTACACTGGTGAAGAAGCGTTCTCCCTTTTTATGGACTTGGGATTAACTAAGGAGAAATATAATATTTTATGCGGCTCCTTAAAAAAACATAACGTCGACGTTCTTCCCGGATATAAAAAGATTGGATTTGCAAAAAAGGAAGCAGTGCCACCTAATACAATAATAACAGAGACAACTGTAGAAGTAAAACTCCTGGATTTAATGGACCACACTGCGATGCGTCTGATTAAAAGTTTGCCAGATGGAGAGGTCGAGCTTCTTCCTGAAAACCTGACCCTACTCAATAAGTGGGGATGCGATGGATCGTCTGGACAAAGCGCATACAAACAAATTATAAACACAGATGACGTAACTATTTCCGATGAAAATATGTTTATGGCTTCTGTTGTTCCCTTACGCCTGAGGAGTGAAACTTCTGAACATTGGAAAAATCTTCGACCATCATCGATTCATTATTGTCGCCCTATTTTCTTTAAATATGCGAAGGAGTCCTCTGAGTTGATTAAATCAACTGTAAGCGACATACAGAATCAAATTAGCCAACTGAAGCCTACAGTTTTTCAAACCAAAAGTGGAAAAAAAATCACGATTAACTTTAAATTTTTCCTGACAATGATTGATGGAAAAGTCTTAAATGAAATTACAAACACCTCCTCAACTTTAAGGTGTCCTATTTGTAAAAAAACTCAAAAGGACTTTCACAATTTAGACGACTCAACGAGTGACGAGAACTGCTACGAATATGGAATTTCTCCTTTGCATTGCAGAATAAAGTGTATGGAATTTATTCTGAAGCTAGCCTACACACTTCCTCGGCCAGGAGAAACAGCAACGGATAATACACCTCGTGAGGATATACAGAGTAGAAAAGAAATTATACAAGCTGAGTTCTCTCGGAAGTTGGGATTGAAAGTTGACTGCCCAAAGCATGGATACGGAAATACGAATGACGGAAATACTTCAAGGCGATTTTTTGAAAATGATAAAATGTCATCTTTGATAACAGGTGTTAATCATGAGATAATTAAAAGGTTGGCTGTTATCCTAAATGTTATAAACTGCAAGGAAATGATAAATGGTGCAAAATTTGGCGAATACACATGCAAACAGCTCAACTTTTGACTGATTTGTATCCTCAGAAAAAACTTACCCCCACGGTACATAGGATTTTGGCTCATGGAAAGGACTTAATAGAGTATCAATGCTTACTAATTGGAGAGCTGTCTGAAGAAGCACAGGAATGTAAAAACAAGGACTACAAAAGGTTCAGATACACTAATACGTGCAAAATTTCTCGAGCTCGACAAAATGAAGACCTTTTTAACATGCTGGCAGCCTCATCGGATCCACTTCTTGCATCGCTTAGACATGTGCGATCACGAAAGGATTTGGAAGGAAGCAACTATAGTTCCAAAATGTTAAGTTTATTAGACATGAACATTAATGTAGATGATTGTTTTGAAGAAAATCAGTCATCAATAGCAAATATTAAAAATTAACCTCAAAAAATCGGCAAAAATACCAAATGTTATGTATGTATTTAAGTTAGAAAATCGAATTAAAACAACTAAAAATGTTATATAGTTATTGAAATCATTAAAAATTTTCAGTTATAATTTAAAAAAAATTTTTATTTGAATTTTACAGGCAAAATATGCTCGAAAATATTTCTTGACTTTGACCTTGAATATTTAAGCAGCACGGATACCAAGAACTCTCGACGAACACTCATTTTAAAGCTTGAGAAGTTTTCTATCAAGTGCTTTTTAAATTTTTGAAATCGCTTCATTAGTTTAGAAGTTATGATTTTTGCAATGTAAAATGAGCAAAGGCCCCACTGTGCGTCGTTTCGAACTCAACGGTCGTTGACCGACCTTATAACCACCAGCTTGGGGTTGTGTTGATTGTCCTCGTAGCAGTCAGCTTTGTGATGCGCGCTGTGTTGTTGACATCGCATGCCATGCCAGGGAGCCTAGTGTCGTACGTGATCGGCGATATTTAATCGATAGCGGCGATCTACGCCGGATATCGACAAACGCTCCCCACTGACGAAGAAAACGAGTCAAATTGTTGCTGCCAAAATATAGCTCAAAAGTAAGTATAAAACAAGTAATAACGTTGCAGTTGGACGCAACCGACTGCGGAATACTTTGATACCAGTAAAAGAACGGTTAATAAGGGGGAATGCAGGGGCGAAGGGAGTGGGCCATGTGGTAAACATCGCCAGCTATCATGTTACCAAATTTGGTGACTCTAGCTCAAAAACTGTGGAAGACAACTTAACTCCCAAATTTAAAAGGTGGGCGGCAGAGGTAGGCGTGGCATCCAAATTTTTGAATCAAATGTTTTTAACTGTCACTATTTATCTTCCTACCAAGTTTGGTGGCTCTAGCTAAAAAACTGTTAAAGATATAGCCGATTCCGATTTTATAAGGCGGGTGGCTTTGGTGGGCGTGGCATCCAAAATTTTGAATCAAATGTTTTTAACTGTCACTATCAATCTTCCTACCAAGTTTGGTGGCTCTAGATCAAAAACTGTTAGAGATATAGCCGATTCCGATTTTATAAGGCGGGTGGCAGAGGTGGGCGTGGCATCCAAAATTTTTATGAATTTTTTTGGGGAACGTCAATATCTATCTTGACACAAAATTTGGTGGCTCTAGCCAAAAAAATGTGAAACCTATAGGCGTTTCCAATATCATGGAGAAGGGGGGATGGGGGCGGTATCAGGGGGCGTGGCATCCAAAATTTTGATGCTGTTATTTTAGGGACATGACTAGCTATCTGCGTGCAAAATTTGGTAACTCTAGCTGTAAGAATGTGAGAAATATTTGGTTCTATCGGTTTTCAACTAACGAATTTATCGATTTCCCAGCCTCCTAGTAGGCGTGGCAACCCAATCTTGACACTTTATCTGTACCGTCTATAGATAAACATAATTGCAAAGTTTCAAGTCTCTAGCTTTACGGGTGTCGAAAAAAGTTGCGTTCATACGGACGGACGGACAGACGGACACCATGACGGACATTGCACAAAACCAATATACTATGAGACCTTCGGTATCAAAGTATAAAAACCCACCACGATTGCCATCTTCGTTTTGCCGTTATTAATACCTTCTCTCTTTTACTCAGGGTTGGCCCCGCGATGCCCGCTGGCTTTATATTCCCCCCGTGGCCCCAGGTAAGCACCGTTTCTCCAATACTTACCAGCGTCTGCCGGTGCTACATCTCTTCTTCTTTTTTATTCTTTTCAGGTGCAAAAACAGCGCATTTTTTTCAATATTTTTTTTTGTTTATTATATTTAT
>JAECXO010000060.1:0-37424 GCA_018152825.1 Scaptomyza hsui
GGAAAACTTTCTGTTCGGAGATAGAAAGCACTTCCGAAGCAGCCAGACTAAGGAAGTTGCTAAGCAAAACTCCCCAGACTCTAGGGTTCATTAAGAACGCTAACAGTGGAATTGGATATCATCCAGTGAAGAAATCACTGACCCTACTCCTGGACACACATTTTCCGGGAAACAGATCACCAAGACCTTGTGATCTGCACTTTAAAGAGGAGACACAGAAGCTATTGTTACTGCTCAACGATAGGAATATCCATTGGGCAATCAGAGCTTCAAACCCTACAAATCGCCGGGGACGGATAATATCATTCCTGCTCAATTACAATCCGCGGGGAAAACGGCCATCCAACTGGCTAAAAGACATCTTCTCCAAGTCTTTCAAAAGTGGTACAATCCCAGGGCTATGGCTGGAATCGAAAGTTGTATTCATTCCAAAAGCCGGGAAACCCTCACACACAACAGCTAAGACTTTAGACCTATCAGTCTCTCGTCTTTTCTCTTGAAAACGATGGATAGGCTGCTCTGTCTCCATCTGGGAAGTACTATTCCCATATCGCTTCTCTCACCAGTTCAGCACGCCTACTCTAAAGGCAAGTCTACCGAGACTGCATTGCATGCGCTTACTGCACACATCGAAAAGTCTCTACATGAAAAGAACTACACGCTAGTAGCCTTCCCTAGACATAGAGGGAGCCTTCAACAACGTCATTCCTAAGACTATCACTGAATCGCTGACGGATTTGGGGGTCGGCTCCCTGACGGTGCACCTGATCGATCAGATGCTACAATGCAGGATCGTAAAGGCCACACTGGGGCAGCGACTGTCACCAAATCCGTCGATCGTGGAACCCCACAAGGCGGAGTCCTCTCGCCTCTTCTATGGAACGTAGCAGTCAACCAACTACTACGATCCATGGATGGGGAGGGTGCAAAGTGGTAGCCTATGCAGATGATGTTGCTATTGCCTTTTCAGGCAAATTCCCGCAGACGTTATGTGACCGTATGACGGAATCTCTTGCGAGGCTTTCCAGCTGGGCGGAAAGATCTGGGTTAAGAGTCAACCCTGCAAAGACGGAACTGGTTTTGTTCACAAGGATATACAAAATTCCGTCTCTTCAACCTCCGATCCTTAATGGGGTTGAACTGTCCTTTAGTGACTCAGCTAAGTACCTAGGTCTAATTCTAGACAAGAAATTGGACTGGAACCTCAATACTGAGGAGCGTATAAAAAGGCAAATGTTGCCCTATACGCCTGTAGGAAATCAATCGGACTTAAATGGGGCATGAATCCACAAATCGTCCATTGGCTCTACACTGCGGTAGTCAGACCGATACTGTTGTATGGAGTGTCTGTCTGGTGGCCTGCACTCGACAAAGTAACAGTCACCAAAAACTAGGAAGGGTGCAGCGTACTGCTGCACTCTGCATTACAGGAGCTTTACGTACGACCCCGGGTAACGCTCTCGACGCCATACTTCATCTCCTACCTGTCGAAATGATGAGGCGGAAAATAGCAAATATGTCAGCGCTTCGAATGAGGGAAGCCAAACAGTGGATAGGCCAGGGTTTGGGACATTCAAGAATCTTGGAAGAAAATCCACTCATACCAGACAACACAGACTACCAGATCCCACAGGTGTATATAGACACTCCCTTTAATACCCAAATCCCAACGAGAGAGAACTGGGAAGAGGGCTTGCCCGCAAGACCTGCGGAAGCCGTAGAAATCTTCACAGACGGCTCTAAGTTGGATAACAAAGTAGGATGCGGCATCTTCTGCGCCAGATTTGACCTACGCAAGGCTTTCAGACTCCCTGATCACTGCAGCGTCTTCCAGGCTGAAGTGCTAGCAATTCAGGAGTCGCTAAATTGCATACCACATATGTGCAATGCCAATGAAATCTACATCTTCACAGACAGCCAGGCAGCAATTAGATCGTTGGAGTCGAACACATCGAACTCAAGGCTGTTCATAACTGCCGCAAATCTCTATGCGAGATTGCAAAGCAGTTTAACATATGCCTAATATGGGTCCCAGGACATAGGGATATAGAAGGCAACTGCATCGCGGATCAACTGGCCAGATTAGGAACTACCATTGAACTCCTTCCAGATAAAGAGAGCATTGGTATACCTATGGCATCTTGCAAACTCAGATTAAGAGATTTCTTCGAGACAGAAGCCAACAAAGTATGGCAGGTCTCCAACCTCAACTCACGCATTGCTCATCAAACCTGGCCAACTCGATGCCGAAATAGATCAAATGAGCTCTGCCTTCTAAGCCGAAAAAAATGCTCAACTGTCACCAGAGTGATGACCGGGCATTGGCTTGTGGGGGCACATGCGGCCAAACTACTGGTCCCACACAATGACTTCTGCAGAAGTTGTCGGGATGAGGAGGAAGAAGAAACAGTTCTTCACCTTCTTGGCACATGCCCAGCCCTATGTAAAACTAGGCGAAGAATCCTTGGTGACTTTTTCTTCGAAAATCTTTCAGAACTCGGGAGCAAAAGACCCAAAGATGTAGCAAGGTTCATCCAAGCCGCAGGATGGACTCTTGAGGCGGATTCATACCAGGAGTAATAGAGGGGTCTAAGAGCCTTCGCGGCATCACAATGGGCCGAATGCGGCCTAAGTGCGCTAAGGGGGTATCCCGCCTTGGTAACCGCTCTAACCTAACCTAACCTAAGTGTTCAGGTGCCCATTAAATATCACATTAGTTAATCGTAAGTCTTAACAATTTTAATCTAATCATTTTAGATAATACCTTAATGGCAAATTAAATGAATTTTGCTTTTAACTTAATAATAATTAAATATACGCGAAAGCTTGTTAAAAATGTAAAACACGTTTAGGAACTTAATACAAAATAATGAAAATCAACGTAAACTTCATCGAAATCGGTTGAGAAAAAAAGTCAAAATGTCGCATTCGTGAGCATTTATTTTCGGGTTGATTACCTGGTCATTGAATACTGCGACGAAAACTTGGCAGATTGCGCTACGCGACCATCTCCGTCAGCGGACTGAAAATGAAAAGTAGCAGTCCGAGAAATCCCCCTGCCCAACATCAACATCGAGCGCAACAGGTACGGCACTCACTCCTCCCGCCTCAACTGTGACGAGCGATACGACGGCCGATTCCACCGACTCGTCGGAGGACCTGGAAGACGATATCGGAGGTGACGCCCGGCCTAGGAGAACAATATATGAGGAGTTTCCGATATCCTCTCAAGAGCTGGACAAGGAGCTCCGCATTCTTGGGGTGGCCGAACTAGCTGACGTCACAATGACGTGCAAGACGACATTATCACTGAGCTAGCCCAGATAAACATCCATCGGACTAAAGCGGTCTTCGCCGTTCTAGACAGGCCTGGCCCTTGTACAGGAGCCATGGTTTAACAATGGCAAGAAAGGCCAGTACATTGCTGATTCATAGGTTATCTGGGATCAAAGAGGTCAAAACCCAAGGGAATGCATCATGCTTTGATGCTCAGCACCTTGCGGACTCCGATGGTTGGCTGTCTTAGACTACGTAAGTTTAATCTCGAATTACCACATGAAGTGGTCGCAAAAAAAAAAACATTGCAACGAAAATACGAAATTTAAAAATAGATTTAATGCATGTGATTATAAACTTTAGTTTCTTAAAGGTGTGAGGTAGCATTTTGCTGCCCCACAATAGGTGCGTGGCACTACATCCAGTTGTGTTGTACCATCGCGAGCACACCGTGTCGTACCGAAGCTAGCCGCTTTTGTCTGAACATTGCGCGCCCCAAAACACAAAAGCAAGCAAGGGGACGCGGACTGCTCACGCGGCCAACTTCAAGGGACGGCCGATTGGAAAATGATTGGCAAATTGTACAAGGAGTTGAATTCTACGCGCCGGCGAGAAGCAACGCGAGTCCTCAACGTCACACGCAACAAAAACAACAACATAGGCAACAGCAGGAGCAACAGCAGCGACTATGTCAGCGACCCGCTTCAACCACCACAGCTGCCGGCAAACCAGCAGCGACCACAGCAACAACAAGAGTCGGAGCACCTCACAGCAAAACAACAGCAAAAGCAACAGCGGAAGCAACAGCAGAAGCAACGACGACATCAGCGCCAACAACAAGAGCAAAAGCAAAAGCGAAAATAACGGCCGCAGTCAGTCCCACGGCAACAACAACAACAACAGAGGCAGACTGCAGCAAAATCTACGGCCACAGCATGCTAGCGACAATAACAACAGCAACGGCCACAGCAGCTCCAGCTATAGCCACAGCAGTCCCAGCGACAATAACAACAGCAACGGCCACAGCAGCCAGAGCGGCGACAACAAAGGCGACAGCGTTAACAGCCAGGAATAGCAGCGGAAGCCACAGCAGCGGCGACAACAACGACAACGGCAGTCTGCAGCAGCGGCAACAAAGGAGCAACGAGGGCAACAGGAGTAGCGGTGCAGGGTCGAGAGTGACAGTGCAAGTGAAAGTGAAAAGAAAGTGCTAGTGAAGGTGCCGGTATTTTTGGCGAGCGTACGCACACACATGCTACGCACCCACACGCTGCTCGCACATACGCTACGCGCACTCGCGCACACACGCTAGAGCAGCGAATCTTCCGAGTATTACTCTAGATTCTTCGATGTCTACTTCTTGGTCCGGTCCGTGTAGCGACAACCGGGTAATACCCGCGAGTTGTAGCTGTAGCGGGAAGGGGTGGAGTAGTTTGGGGACGCATTCCGAGTCTTACTCTGTGCACTCCAGATCTCTACCTGGGTCATCTACACGCGTCTAATGACGCTGCTGGTGAGTAAGAACGAGGTGGGTGGGACCAAGTGGTCAGCTGAAAAGGCTTCCGGGCTTAACCTTTAGCCGAACTAGATGGGTATTTGGTTCTCGCTCGTTTGTGTCCCGAAACCTCTGGTTTAAGCCTGGTCGACGCCGAAGGGTCGAGGGAAAGGGTTGACGAGTCTTCCGGGCTGTCACCCTGGACTCTCAGCCCATACCTTAGCCAACTCTGAAGGTGTCACGGGCGACAGTACTACCCGTCCGACCCCTTAGCGTCTTGGTGCACGACCCCAGTGCGGCTCACTCCAGTGTTCCGGCATTTTTACATATGATCTGTAAAAGATCCCGACCGAAAATAAGAAGCTGACCTCGGCCAAGAAATATCCTTACAAAGGAGACAACCATGCTTAATTTTATTCTCGAATAAAATTCACTTCTCCTTTTTTATTTAAGCTTTTGCCTCGACTGCCTTTTTGACCACTTCACTTATTGAGTTGGCAACGTAATCGATATTCTTCATATTTATTCCAAACATATTGATGCGACCCGATTTCAGCAAATATATATGTTTTTCTGAAATTAGTTGTTCACACTGACTTGCTGTTAAATGAGTTCACGATAAAATTAATACTCTTTATAAGACATTCATTGTTGAAAACTTACGCTTCAAGCCCAAGTAAGCGAACATACCACGCTGGCTTACTATGTGATCCCATGTGCCGGGTGTTTCCAGCATTTTCAGCCGCTCGGCTAAGCCAATACGCAATTTTTTAAGACGCTCGGCCATTTCGCATAACGTTTTAAGCCTGAAAACATAGTACATTTGTCGTATCCATTCCAACATTAACAAATGAAAACATTGCAGTCGGACGCAACCGACTGCAGAATACTCTGATACCAGTATAAAACTAGGTGTTAGGTCTGCTTAAAAATGGCGGGTTAGGGGGTGGCAGGTGAGTTTTCTGCGTTCAAAGAAAGTTTGATGCACATCTTTGGAGGACATCGCCAGATGACTTGCAATCAAATTTAGTGACTTTGGCTTAAAAACTGTCAGAGAGAAAAGCGATTCTTCTTTAGAAGGAATGGATATGGCGTGCAAATGTTTGATGCAGTTTTTAAGGGAACATTATCAATTATCTTCCCACAAAATTTGGTGACCCTAGCTCAAAAACTGTGAATGATTTGAGCATTTCCGTATAAAAGGCAGTGTGCTGGGGGCGGCAGGTGAGGGTGTGGCATCAAAATCTTGGTGAAGACCTTTGCAAGAAGCCACCAGCAGCCTTCATACAAAGTTTAGTGTCCTTAGCTGTAAAAATGTGAGGAATGTGAGTTTTATCGATTTTTACCCTGAGGTGTATCAACTTGCTATTTATTTCCCAACCACCCAGCAGCCGTAGCGCCCATATATTGACACATTGTCTGATGCATACAGGGACCAAGATCTTTACAAGGTTTCAGGTTTCCAGCTTAAAAGGTGTGGAAGAAACGCACGTTCATACGGACGGACTTCATAACGGACATTGCACAAGCCAATATACCATAATATTGGTATCAGAGTATAAAAATAAAAAAAAAAGAACAAACCATTCATTTCTATTGCATTCGTCAGATAAAACCTTTGTTACAATTCGACTGCCAAATGCCGGTGGATTTGAATAACTTATTCTGATAAGAAATGTTATTTGAGACGCAACCGCAGCAATATTTTTTTTATCTTTCAACACGACTACTAGATTTCCTATTCGTTCATCTATATTTAGTAAAAACTAACCAAAGTTGTAGTTTATTATTTTTTTACATTTAAAATTCTGATTTAGCACATTTAAAACTATCAAATAAAACTAAATTTGGTTTCAGCACGTAAAAGCAATTAAGTAAATATGCATACCTTGGTTCTACACAGTGTTATTGAAAAAGGTAACAAGTTTGAATTTCACACACAAACTAAATAGTAACAAGTAAAAACGTTGCAGTCGGACGCAACCGACTGCGGAATACTTTGATACCAGTAAAATAACGGTTGATAAGGGGGAATACAGTGGCGAAGGGAGTGGGCCATGTGGTAAACATCGCCAGCTATCATGTTAAGAAATTTGGTGACTTTAGCTCAAAAACTGTGGAAGATAACTTAACTTCCAAATTTAAAAGGTGGGCCGCAGAGGTAGGCGTGGCATCCAAATTTTTGAATCAAATGTTTTTAACTGTCACCATCTATCTTCCTACCAATTTTGGTGGCTTTAGCTCAAAAACTGTTAAAGATATAGCCGATTCCGATTTTGTAAGGCGGGTAACTTGGGTGGGCGTGGCATCCAAAATTTTGATGCAGATCGTTGGTAGATGTTGCCTTCTATCTTTCTACCCAATTTACGGGCTCTAGCTTCAAAACTATAAGAGATATCGAAATCTCCGATTTTAAATTGTGGGCGGCAGAGCTGGGCGTGCCATCCTAATTTGTGATGCAGACCTTTTGTAGATGTCACCATTTATCTTCCTACCAAATTTGGGGAACGTCAATATCTATCTTCACACTAAATTTGGTGGCTCTAGCCCAAAAAATGTGAAAACTATAGGCGTTTCCAATTTCTTGGAGAAGGGGGGATGGAGGCGGAATCAGCAAGCGTGGCATCCAAAATTTTTATACATTTTTTTGGGGAGCGTCATTACGTATCTTGACACAAAATTTGGTGGCTCTAGCCCAAAAAATGTGAAAACTATAGGCGTTTCCAATTTCAAGGAGCAGGCATGATGGGGGCGGAAGGAATGGGCGTGGCATCCAAAATTTTGATGCAGTTTTTTCAGGGACGTGACTAGCTATCTGCGTGCTAAATTTGGTAACTTTATCTGTAAGAATGTGAGAAATATTTGGATTTATCGGTTTTCTGTTATCGAATTTATCGATTTCCCAGCTTCCTAGTAGGCGTGGCACCAGAATCTTAACACTTTATCTGTCTCGCCTATAGACAAACATAATTGCAAAGTTTCAAGTCTCTAGCTTTACGGGTGTCGAAAAAAGTTGCGTTCATACGGACAGACGGACAGACACCATAACGGACATTGCACAAATCCAATATACTATGAGACCTTCGGTATCAATATATAAAAAGCTTAAATCCAATTTTACATTAAGGTCAGCTATTATAAAAAGCAAGCTTTGGGCAAATTAAATTTTGAAATGTGTAATTTTTTAACAAAAATGTGGTTTGAGTGGTAATAAGAATATTAATATTTTTATAAAGAGCACTTAACTGGCTTAAAAAATATGTCTAAAGATATACAAAATTTGGTTTTAACAACCCTTTAACTGACACACTCACTGTATAAGCCCATGCTCTTTGCAAAGATTGTGCAATCAATGTTTCAAAACGCTCTTTGACAAAGTATCTTATGGGCCAGGCATCTCGATCTGGATCACCGGTTGCAAAACCCTGATAGGCCGTATCAAAGAAAGGAAATAGTTTACGCTGTTTCATAACTTCGGCAATTTGCTTCCATTGCTTTTTGGTTGGATCACATCCAGTGGGATTGTGGCCAGCGGTCTGCAATAAGACAACAGCGCCTTCTGGCGCCTCAGCGAGTGTGGCCAAAAGTTTTGAAATATCAATTTTGCGAGTCTTGGCATTCCAATAAGGATACTTCTTTAAATGCTTAAATCCGGCCTGCCTAAAAACATGAAAGTGATTCTCCCACGTGGGACTCGACATAAAACAAGTTCGTAGTTCCATATGTTGACACATAAAATCTGCAGCTAATCGAATGGCACCGGTACCAGAAAGTGTTTGTACTCCTAATACCTGAACAGGGTAAATATGGAAGGTACCATAAGTCAAGGTAACATTGTACTAAATCAAGTGCGTTAAGCAATACTTTTTAATTTTAGATATTTGCAGACATAACGATTGTAAATTTGGTTAATTATTTCACCAAGATGTTTATTTAAGCTATTAATTATTACAAGTTTTTATTCGAGTGAAATGCGCGAGAATGCGCTGAAAAGGCGCGCAGTAAATCAACTGCTATACACAGAAAAATAAGTTTAAAAATTTTGGGCTTTATTTAATCTCGAAAGCGGGATTACATTTCAAGAACGAATTTGGGCTAATGACCTTAAATCAAGTACTTTATTCTTAAATATAAGTCGAACGTACTTAATACCAACATTTAAGCCGATTTATGCCAGAGACAATACACTCATCTAGACATGCCAAGTCTCTCATTTTTGACACTGCTTGAAAATGAATGTTCCGACGATTAGCTTTGTTGCTTACTGCTAACGTTAGAAGTTATTTTGCATTTGTGAACAAAGCGCGGTGTATATGGAAGTGATAAAAATAGCTGTTCACAACAAAGGGGCGGATCATAGAGTAGTGACAAAACAGTAAACTTAGCCTTTAGTTTGACTTCATTTGAACTTTGCTTAAATAACTAGATAAATGCAATATACCTCAACATGATGTTTTTAATATATGTTTACAAACATTTTGGCAATTAGGTATTGCATTATTAAGCTGAATATGTTGAATATAAATACGGAATAAAATAAACTTATTTTGTATTTAAATACTTAAAATAATTTATATTTATTTGAAAAATATATACTACGTGAATATTGAAGCAAAGGGTATTTTTACTGTGTGCCGATTTTACGTCTCAGCAGCCAGAAAGTGTTGTTCGTTCTTTTGCATTTGCCCATTCTCGATGTGTATACACACAGCATTGTACAGACGAGACGGGTATATTGGTTTTGGGGAATGTATGTAACATGCAGAAGGAAGTATTTCCGACTAAGTTATATATATACATATATATATTATTGATCAGCATCATAAGGCGACTCGATTTGGCCATGTCGTTTTGTATAGCATGTAGGGTATAGGGTATCTCCTAGGCAGTCAAGTGCATAGAGAAAACAAAATTACGAAAATCTCGGCGAAGCTAGTCCAGGCCAAAATGAAACAAGTGACACGTATACAAATACTTATACACTTTTTACCGCTACTTGCTTTCCGCTGGCGCGCCCCCTGTCCTACAATCAGATAGGCAAAGCCAGCTGCACTGGCTGGCACGCAGCAATTGCCAGTTAGCAAACGCACAGCGTTATTCTTTTCGTTAATCGGCATATCCCTTATTGTATTTAAATACGTAAAATAAATAGATGCGTACACACAAAACGCAGTTGCTTATTAAATGACGATTTGATCAATTTACCAGATGGTATATTGAATTTGTGCGAATGTATGTAACAGGCTGAAGGATGCACATTCGACCCAATTATATATATGTATATGCATTTGTGCAAATGTATGTAACAGGTAACAGTACTCTTGATTAGCAGTAACAGTGGAGTCGTTTTGGCCATGTCTTTACGAATAATATCTGGGGCACAGGGTATCTCCGTCTAACTCTTTATACCTAACCCTTTCGTTTTTACGCTTGTTGTATACACACACTTGCATATTCAAGGGCATAGAGGAAGAAAAAAATTACGAAAAGCTCGGCAAAGCTAGCGAAGGCAAAATTAAACAAATGTACAAAGACCATATTATACAGGCAAAGCTAGCGTGGCGCGAAGCAATTGCCAGTTAGCAAACGCACAGCGTTATTCTTCTTTGTTATCGGCATATTGCTTTGCGCTTAGATCGCATATACATGTATACCTACTTGTTGTTTACTGCTTACGTTTAGTGGTTGTTTTGCATATGAAAACATATGGTACGGTACAAAGCTATGTACGACCTGAAAGTGCAAAAACTGAAATTGCCTGTCTTTTGTAGGCAGATACATATGCGCGCCAAATTTGAGTTTTAAATATTGGCTGTCGGCATTAAATATGACTTTTCTTATGATTTTCAAGGGTCAAAGTACATAATTATATAATTAAAATATAAATTATTTTAAGTCATGTGATGAACTTACACCCGATTTACAAGATGAACTTTTTGATGAAATTGTTTCATGTATGACCCGTTTTACACGATGAACTTTTCTGATGATTTATTTTTTCATTCTGTTTTAAAACTTCTTCGCAAATCTGCTCGCATATACACGATGAAGATTTTTCATTCAATGTTTTCTTTGTAAATACAGCTCTGATTTAAATTTATTGTCGATAAACATACATTTCGCCCCGAATTCAACAAGTTCTTTGGTCCAAAGTATTTTTATTGATAATTTATAAGCCACAACAATGTATTTACTATTTGCGCTAATATTTGCTTGTGTGGTATGTCGTTTCGATAACTTTATTATTCACATCAAACACTGTGCAACTCTGTGTTTACATGCAATCGGAATAAAGCAAAGCAAAATGAGAGAAATAAATCATTCCTACAAAAGTCTTGTAGCTATGCTTGCAGTTGTTACCTCTCTACTCCCTTTGCCTACAAGCGAATGTTACATTAGCAAAAACTTCATCGTGCAAAACGGGTCTAACATTCGTTTGTTGGCAAAGGGAGTAAAGGGGTAACAACTGCAAGCAATGCTAAATAACTTTTGTAGCAACGATTTATTTTTCTCATTTTGCTATGACTGCTATTCCGATTGCATGTAAACACAGAGTTGCACAGTGTTTCATGTGAATAATTAAATTATCTACACGACATATCGCATGAGCAAATAATAGTGAAAATAGTATATACATAGCGGGCAACCGGTTTCGAGAATGGGTCCGTTTTCGACAATTGCTCGAACTTTTCTCTTACAAAACTGTCGAGAACGACACTCGAAAAAGTGTCGAGAAAGTATCACTTGTCGCTTAGTTTGTGGCAGCAAAACCTTTGTTAGCGATAGTTGCGAACGGATCCGTTTTCGTACCGAAAAAGTGTCGAGAAAGTGTCGAGAATGGATGTAAAAACGGACAGAAAACGGACCCGTTTATGATACGAAAATGGTTCGAAAATGGGCTCGAGAACGAGTTTAAAAAATATTATATTTGCGATAGTAATGATTCCCTTTATTTAATTTATTTTAATTTAATTTAAATTAATATTTTTTAGCTTATATGTAATTTAATAATAATAACATTTTTTTCTTATTATTTCACAATTTTGTCACCCTGTCATCCCTAACATCCTCCAGGGAAAATTGTTTCGTGGACGCATCTGTAACAAAGTATAAGAATCGTATTATTTTTTGAATACAATATAAATGTACAATTCACTTACTTCGAATGGTCAGTGTCACTCTCAAACCCCTAATGCTGTTTTTAAAGTCTGTGTCGCGCCAAAGGGTCCTGGCTCGCCTGGTTGTCATTCACCTAATCAAATGCAAAATAAATAACACATTTGGTTATAAATGAAATCTATACTTACAAAATTTTTGAAGACTTCCTCATTCTGAATTTTTTCGGAATTAATACTCTCACTGTAGCCGCTGCTCCAAAAATCTTCCCGTTTCATATCCATGATCTTTTTAAATAACATTAAGCAATTTTTATTAACATATATTTATAAATTAGTTTGTTGTGTGTACTTACCTATTTATATGATGACTTGTTGATGGTCACAGAACTATTGGAATCATTTGAGTAACTCCAATATGAAAAGTGTCATCTTCAATAACATTTAATACGAGAAACGTACGAGAAAACGGACGCTCGCTAAAAACGGAGGTGTTTGCCCGCTGGGTACATTGTGGTGGCTTATAAATGGTTAATAGAAATGTTCTGGACCAAAGAAGTGTATGTTTATCAAAATAAATTTAAATCAGAGTTGAATTTACAAAGGAAAAATTTAGTTAAAAAACGTCATCGTGTAAATGCGACTACATCTTAATGATTAAGATGGCTCGTTTACGATAAGTGGGGCGCCGAAGTCTGATAATTGATTCTAGTTGAACTCGACAAAATAAGACGAAAATATTAAAAAACAAGTAAAAACGTTGCAGTCGGACGCAACCGACTGCGGAATACTTTGATACCAGTAAAAGAACGGCTGGTAAGGAGTCTGCTTGCAAAGGAGTGGGCCGGGTGGTAATCATCGCTAGCTAGCATGTTACCAAATTTGATGACTTTACTTCAAAAACTGTGAAAGATGACTTAACTTCCAAATTTAAAAGGTGGGCGGCAGAGGTGGGCGTGGCATCGAAATTTTTGAATCAAATCTTTTAAATTGTCTCCATTTATCTTCCTACCAAGTTTAAAGGTTCTAGCTCAAAAAACTCTTAAAAAAATATAGCCGATTCAAATTTTATAAGGCGGGTGGCTTGGGTGGGCGTGGCATCCAAAATTTTGATGTGGATCTTTGGTAGATGTTGCCACCTATCCTTCTACCGAATTTGGGGGGCTCTAGCTTAAAAACTGTAAGAGATATCGAAATTTCCGATTTTAAATTGTGGGCGGGAGAGGGATGGCATCCAAAATTTTGAAGCAGATCTCTTGTAGATGTCACCATATATCTTCCTACCAAATTTGGTGACTCTAGTTAAAAATATGTGGAAGATACACGCATAACCGTTTTAACAACGGCGGGGGGTGGGGGCGGAAGGTGTGGGCTTGGCATCCAAATTTTTGATGCAGTTTGTTGGAAAACTTCACCACCTATCTTGACACTAAATTTGGTGGCTTTAGCTCAAAACATGTAAAAACTATAGGCGTTTCAAATTTCAAGGAGAAGGGGCGGATGGGGCGGAATCAGGGGGCGTGGCATCCAAAATTTTGATCCATATTTTTGGGGAACGTCAATATCTATCTTGACACAAAATTTGGTGGATCTAGCCCAAAATATGTGAAAACTATAGGCGTTTCCAATTTCAAGAGCAGGCAGGATGGGGGCGGAAGGAGGGTCGTGACATCCAAAATTTAGATGCAAGTTTTTTCAGGGACGTGACTAGCTATCTTCGTGCAAAAATTTGGTAATTCTAGCTGCAGGAATGTGAGAAATATATGGTTTTATCGGTTTTCAGTTAACGAACTTATCGATTTCCCAGCCTCCTAGTAGGCGTGGCACCCCAATCTTGACACTTTATCTGTCCCGCCTTTAGACAAACATAATTGCAAAGTTTCAAGTCTCTAGCCTTACGGGTGTCGAAAAAAGTTGCGTTCATACGGACGGACGGACGGATACAGTGTTAAGATTGGATTGCCACGCCCACTAGGGAGGCTGGGAAATCGATAAATTCGATAACTTAAAACCGATAAAACCATATATTTCTCACATTCTACAGCTAGAGTTACCAAATTTTGCACGCAGATAGCTAGTCATGTCCTTGAAAAACTGCATCAAAATTTAGGATGCCACGCCCACTCCCTTCCGCCCCCATCCTGCCTGCTCCTTGAAATTGGAAACGCCTCTCGCTTTCACATTTTTTGGGCTAGAGCCACCAAATTTTGTGTCAAGATAGATATTGACGTTCCCCAAAATATCCATCAATATGGATGCCACGCCTCCCTGATGCCGCCCCCATCCCCCACTTCTCCTTGAAATTGGAAACGCCTATAGTTTTCACATGTTTTGAGCTAGAGCCACCAAATTTTGTGTCAAGATAGTAAGTAAAGTTTTCCAACAAACTGCAAAAATTTGGATGCCACGCCCACACCTTCCGCCCCCACCCCCGCCGTTGTTAAAACGGTTATGCGTGTATCTTCCACATTTTTTTTAACTAGAGTCACCAAATTTTGTAGGAAGATATATGGTGACATCTACAAGAGATCTGCATCAAAAATTGGGATGCCACGCCCACCCCTGCAGCCCACCATTAAAAATCGGAAATTTCGATATCTCTTACAGTTTTTAAGCTAGAGCCCTTAAATTCGGTAGAAAGATAGATGGCAACATCTACCAAAGATCTACATCAAAATTTTGGATGCCACGCCCACCTAAGCCACCCGCCTTAAAAAATCGGAATCGGCTATATCTTTAAGAGTTTTTGAGCTATAGCCACCGAACTTGGTATGAATATAGATGGTGACAGTTAAAAACATTTGATTCAAAAATTTGGATGCCACACTTACCTCTGCCGCCCACCATTTAAATTTGGAAGTTCAGTTATCTCTTTCACAGTTTTTGAGCTAAAGTCACCAAATTTGGTAACATGATAGCTGGCGATGTTTACCACCCGGCCCACTCCTTTGCAAGCAGACTTCTTACCATCCGTTCGTTGCGTCCGACTGCAACGTTTTCACTTGTTTATAATAAAAATGCAGCCACTGCCGTTGATAACACAATATCATCAGTCATTTTATGCTGCCACAATTCAATTTAAAATGTGAGCCAATTTTAATGTAAAAACAAATTTGTGACTACTCTTTTACCTTTTCGTTTTGCCACTTATTTGCGATTTTGTGATTTTTTCAGTATTTTTTAAGAGGCACACAGGGGACTGCACGATACACACTAGAATTAATGTGTAAATTTCTAACAGAAATATTTCTAGCTCCTGCGTACTAAGTTTAGTGAAGTGTAATATGGATTTCTGAAAATAAGTCGAAAATACTATATAATACAATTTATACAATGCATATATCCGTATGTATATATATATGCTCATGTCTTGTTGTTTGGTCTGTGCTGCTGCTATCCCCCTTCCCACAAGACAGCCGCTTAGAACGAAAATCGCACTGCGATATATGTATATACATATACATATACACCTAACGGCTCTCATATCGCTGACATATTGACGTTTACACAGCAAATTGCTGGCACTTGGTCTGCAGTGATTGAAGCCAGCGATAGAATGACTAGC
The DNA here is from genome assembly GCA_018152825.1 of Scaptomyza hsui. Classification (NCBI taxonomy): domain Eukaryota; kingdom Metazoa; phylum Arthropoda; class Insecta; order Diptera; family Drosophilidae; genus Scaptomyza; species Scaptomyza hsui. The sequence goes on from JAECXO010000060.1 coordinate 15,452, forward strand.
ACTTTTTATTTACGCATTAGGTCTGCATCAATTTGCAACGCTTTGTGATCGGCCAAAGTGCTGGTGGCCCTGATCCAAAGACCAATTACGCTTTTACATTCGCCTGGTTATACATGTATGTGCGTCTGACAATTGATAAAACCGACCCAAAAAAGGATGAATGAAAGAAAACCAGATTGCGCATTCGTTGTGACAAAAAAAAATCTACTGCGCATCTTCGTCATCATAGACAGAAGCTGTGGCGCGCAGTTGGAATTTAATGGAATTTGTGTGTAAAAGGCTGTCCTATTTAAAAAAAAAAAAACATTTTTGATTGAAAAAATTGTATTTTGATCCTGCCAACAAAGTCAACGCTTTGGGTATGTTCCCTGTGAAGTCCCTTTGCAATGATCAAAGCTGTTGTTTGTTGTGGTGGTGTTTGTTTAAAAGATATTGTGGAGCCAACTTGCACATAAATATCCAAGCAAATTGCATTCAGTACAAAAATGTATTATATTATTGGACGTAGATGTACTAACAGTCAGCACTTTCAAGTGGCCCAACGTGCCAAGCACCGGCTTGTTCAACGCGCGGACCCAAGCAAAGAGCAACCAACCTCCCGCCCAACCGACCGAGGGGCACACCGCATATCGTACGGTTACGAAGATCGCGAACATGTGGACAAATGACATAAGACTAGCTTTTTTAAGAGAATCAATAGAAGTGGCACTATTTATTAAATAGGATAAATCGTTATAGTTTGAACATAAAATACGGAGAGGATTATGACTAGCATATTTAAATTAACATGCTTGAAGAGCGATGGGTAAAAAATTTCTTGTCCTCCTGATCGGAACTGCAAAACTAATTTGGCTGATTAATTCCAGAGGGACTCAATTTCACCATTATTAGTTGTGTAAAAAGACTACACCTAGCATTGTTCTGCGATCAGAAAGAGAAGGAAGATTTATTAGTAAAAGTCTACTGTGGTAGGAAGGTTAGTTAATGTTAGAGTCCCAATTAAGTCCCCTGAGGGCAAAAGAACAAAAATTGTTTTTGTGCTGATTCTATTCTATCCTGGTGAATCCTGTATTTGGGATACCAGATACAGGATCCATGTACCAGAGACAGGACGTACCAGAGACGTGTAAAGTGTTTTGGTTATATAGGGATCGTCAAATTCTTTCGACCAGCGCTTAATGAACCCCAAGGTACTAGAGGCTCGATTTGCAACTGAAGAGATATACTTGTGAAATTTAAGTTTCGGCTCAAAAAGGATACCTAAGTCATCAACCCATTCAATGCGATCGAGTGGGCTTCCATCAAGAAACTATATATTTTAAAAAGGAAGGCGTCTATAAAAAGACATGGCTTTGCATTTATTGCAATTAAGATTTAGTAAGTTAGGACGACACCACTTTTGAAAATTATCTAAATCAGTTTGTAGTTTTTGAGCAGACAACAGAGCGGTACCCGACATGCATAATTTTACATCGTCAGCATACTTCAGCACTCGAGATTGGTCAATATGCAGATGGAAGATCATTGATGAAAAGTATAAATAATAAAGGTCCGAGGTGACTTCCTTGCGGAACTCCGGAAGTGACGTGAACCACCTTAGAGACAGCGTCATTAAAACTGACTCTCTGTTCTATGAGTTAAATATTCCCTTATCCACCGAATAAGATTGCTTGAAAAACCTTAAAAGTTGAAGTTTATGAAGAGTAAGGTAGTGATTAACCGAGTCAAATGCCTTGCTGAAATCAGTGTAAATAACATCCGTTTGCATTTTATTTTGAAAACCATTCACAACTAGTGAAGTAAATTCTAACAGGTTAGTGGTAGTAGATCTTTGTTTCATGAATCCATGCTGGCACGGTGAAATTAAAGATCTGCAAAAATGTTGTATTGAGAAGTTATTAATTTCTCAAACATTTTGGTATACCAGACAATTGGATATACCCCTATAATTTTGAACATTAGACTTGTCCTCTTTTCTATGGAGCGGAATAATAAATGATTCTTTCCAGATATTAAGAAATGAACATTTCTTAATAGACAAACTCAACAATTTACGCAAAGGCTTTTGAGACCATCGCGCGTCTTAAGCACACACACAGCTTGGTACGCCGTCAGGTCCCGGGGAAAATACAGGCTTAATACTTAATATCGGCAATGGCCTGATCCGAATTGGCCGACTTGTTCTCAAAAGATAAAATAGATGGAAGTGTTGATGACTTTCGCTTCGCATTAACGAAGTCATAGAACCTCTTAGGATCTTTCTGAAACCTTAGTCTGCACCGACCTATGTAATTTTTTATAACATGAATTATTCATGACTGAAAAACTGGAACGCACAATCACAAGTATGATGAGAAATGAACAGAAGAGCCAGATTTTCTGAAACTCTTATAAAGCTTAGATTTTTGATTTTGAAGGGCAGTCAACTCTCATGTAAACCACGCAGGTTTGTTTTTCCTACTTGGCTTACCAAAAGGGACACAATGCCGAATAAGTTTCTAAGGTGCAATAAAAAATGCTGATTGCCGTATCCAAGTCCTCAGAACCATAGGGGGCGACCAGTCAACCAGTGCTGAGCCGGGTAAGTTTTACAAAATCGGGAAAAGATTGACTATCAAAGATACAAAGTGCTTTGTTACTACAAAGTCCTCTAACATTCTGATAGCCCAATAAGAAGAAGGTTGTTAGTTTTTTGAACTATCAAGTAATAGGCCCAACCACCAAGGAGGAAGCAATCGGAGGCCGATTTTTTCTTTTTTCTTTTGTTTTCAGCACATTCTTTTACTATTATGTGTTCCGGCCAAAATTCTTTTGAGCAGATAGCATCAAATCGTGGTTTGAAACACTGATTTTAAAGGACGAGATATCACGGTCATACGAAAATTTAAATTTTTCCCACCGGAACTGTGGCTTTAGATTTGGCCTGAATATAGACCTTTACATCTTCAGATGTTAAATTAGGGGGTAGCCGAGAAACAAATACATGTTTTTAGGTGGAACACCTACAAATTTTTTAAAATATTCTCAACTGTGCCACTTATAGGAGCCACCGTTTGAGGTATGTGACTATTCGGCTCAATTCGTATGCCAGTCACCTCAACGTAACCAACCTCCGAAAGTGCCACAGAGCACACACCCTCAACAGAGCTCACTATAGGAGCCGCAGTCTGAGATATATTATTATTCGAAACGTTTGGCTCACATTGAACCGAGGGACCGGAATCGCATGGTGCAACATGCATTCTATCACCAGTAACTGGAGACGGGACTGAAGCTATTATAGGTTTGAAATTATTGAACTTTACGAGTTCTCTTCACCGTTAAGGGTGATGTAGGAAACCGACTTAAAAAAATTAATTTTAGCATGACGTCACAAAATCAGCTGTTTTGCTTCGGCAAAACTAACGGACCTGCGCAGTGCGTAATCTGGTTTACAGGGAACAAAAAATGAATACATTCGAATCTATCCGAGAGTGTCCCCAGCGTGCTCATTTGCCCTTAATGACTCAAACACCGGCCGAAGTCAATGTTGGGAGCGTAAAAATGAGCTCAGTCGCAAGTGCGCTGTCAACAAAGCAGGTTGGTGTCGCTTTGCGTCGCATTTGCATTGCGTAATTTAGATACACACAGAAAAAATTATGATGTACTTATCGCCTTTGCGTACAGATGAAAGCATAAGTTCAGGGCATATTCACAGCTTTTTCAAGCTTTAACGCACACACTAGCTAACACCTAAGTTGGGGTAACCATGTCTTATTTTAATTATACCATAATTTTCAAAGCTTGCAATAATAACGATACTTCTCGTTTGCACAGTGTAAAGCACAAAATACACTGACACATGCTAGCCTCGCTCACGTTGGACATGCTTGGATTATATACATGTATAACTGTAGTTCTCATTCCATTTAGTTCGTGCCTGTTTCGTTTGAAAGTTGTGCACATTCACTCTAACCACTATTTTGCCGTCGCATTTATTCTGTTCAGTTTTTACGCATTGTGAATTTGAATGGTTTTTGCCATCCATGCAGCTCTCCAGAGCACATACATCCGTACATACAAACAATGACTGTACGTATAGTTAAGGGCATCTTCTAATCGTGCTCTTTCGACTTGGGACTTCTCGCTTGTCATTCACTTGAATGGGTAAAATGGTAAAATAAGGAAAAGCAACTCCAGCCATGTCAGTCCGTTTGTCTGTAGGAACGCGTCCGATATCCAGAAACTATAAAAGCTAGAGCTCCAGATTTAAAACATAATCTCATCTAAGCAGTACATGTTTGTTTTAAGTTTTCGACAGCTCTTTCCGCTTTCGATATACACTAGGAATCGATAACAATATAATTTTGAATTTTAGATATGTGCGATTTAGAAACTTAATACAAAATAAGTATAATTTGTGAAAATTTCATCGAAATCAACATACTGACAGACGGACAAAGCTATATCGACTTGGCTGTTGATAAGAGTGTCAGGTTTTAGGCTAGTCGCATGGCAGGCCCAGGGTTAACAAACCATAAGCCCCAATGTAAGCACACCAGCATACTCCATCAGAAGAATGTGCAATAGGGAGATGAGGAGTAGGACCGAAATTAGGTCAAAGTAGTTTGCGAGGTACACTGCGGTGCATAATGATAGCTGCACCCTGTTTTTTTCTAGTTTAACACCCTGTGTGTAATGTATGATCATGAAATATGTTAATAATCGTAGACAAAAGCTCATTATCATCAAAATGCAAAAATTTGTTTTACTTTAAACACACGGTAAGTACCGTTATCATGAAAAGTTTATTTTTAGGCGGTGCATAATTATAGCCGCACTTATTGTTATCAGCGTTGTAAGTGACTTCAGTGAGCAAAAAATATAATTTTTGAATGTGCTTTAATTTTTCATACATAAACAACAACAAATTCATTTATAATGACTCGCGGAAAAGCTCTTGATAATACTGAAAATGGAAAAATTATGGCATTCCATGAAGAAGGATTAAGTTTTAGGGCGATTGGAAGAAAACTAAATCGAAGTGATAAAGTTGTGCGTAACTTTTTACGAAACCCAGACTCATATGGTCTGGCCAAATCGACAGGAAGAAGAAGCACTTTAACTGCAAGACAAAAGCGTGATATTCGCAGAACCGCAAGCAACTCATCAAAAACATGTGCTGAAATTGCGAAGGAGTGTAATGTCCGTTCATCAAAGTGGACGATTGGTCGTGTTATCAAAGCGCAGATCACTTAACAAGGCAAAAGATGAAGCCTGCGCCAAAAATTAACTCGAATGCATAAAGAGAAGCGGCTAGAGTTTGGTAAAAATAACATGCTAACTGATTGGTCAAAAGTAAATAATAAATCACATTAATCTCAAGTATTAATTAATCATTTTTTCTTTTTATTGTTTGTGTAGATCATATTTTCAGACGAAAAAAAATTTAATCTGGATGGACCGGACGGGTTTAATTCATACTGGCGTGATTTACGTAAGGAACCACGATATTTTTCAAAGAGGAACTTCGGAGGAGGAAGTGTTATGGTTTGGGGTGCCTTTAGCTCAGATGGAATGTTGGAAATAGCGTTTCCAAGCTCTCGTATGAATTCAAACGAATACGTTGGAGTTTTAGAACTGAGCCTTTTACCATTTCTTGAAGCTAGAGGCGCCGGGTACTGGCATTACCAACAAGATAATGCCAGTATCACCGTAAGTCGCGAAACTCGATCTTGGTTTGAGAGTCAAAACATTGAACTCTTGGAATGGCCAGCATGCTCACCAGACTTGAATCCGATGGAGAACGTATGGGGCATTATCGTTCAAAGGATTTACGCAAACAACATGAAATACAACAGCGTTTCGGACCTTAAAACCGCAATTATTGATGCTTACATGGGAATGGAGGCTCCAACAATTGCCAACTTGATCAGAAGCATGCCAAACAGAATTTTGAGTTGATAAAATGCAAGGGAGGAGTTACACATTATTAAAAAATAATATTTTTAATTTTTATAAATGCATATAATGAAATTTGCAATGTTTTTTTGTTCCTATAATTATGCACCGCCTAAAAATAAACTTTTCATGATAACGGTACTTACCGTGTGTTTAAAGTAAAACAAATTTTTGCATTTTGATGATAATGAGCTTTTGTCTACGATTATTAACATATTTCATGATCATACATTACACACAGGGTGTTAAACTAGAAAAAAAACAGGGTGCGGCTATCATTATGCACCGCAGTGTACTAGCCAAGGTAAACATTCTTAAATCACATAACATCACATAGGATGGGTCCCGGGTCATGTTCATATAGCAGGGAATGAAGAGGCATATACACCATATTGGGGGCAGAGACACATTTAATAGAGCGCGAGCCGAGCTGTGGCGTAGCACAATACGGCAGGAACTGACAAACGAAAAGAATCTCTTACTGCAAACGATCCAGGACACCAGGACTCAGGCAAGCCTAGTATCTTTTGGTTAGCTACAATCTTAAACAATATAAGCTAGCTATATCTATGGGTAAAAATATACTTAGAGTACTCAACGGTCTTTTGACAGGGCACTGTAGACTAAGCTAGGAATAGCTAGAAGCGGCAACTGCGGGTTCAGTGGTATGAAAGGGGAATTTCCTTGCATGCATCCTCAATGATAATAATAATAGGTTGGTCTGAGGGGCAAATGCTTACACGGTTCTCTTTGAGTGCCTTGCAGTTCTTGTCCAACACAAGTTCAGTGGCTGCCTTTGTAAAATCCGGATTCCCCAGCATAGGCAAATATTCATGATTGTACGTCTGGTCATGTACTATTTCTAATTCACATTTTTTAACCACTGGAAATACGTAGGGCGTGTTGTCCTCGGTTCGATATGCTAGAAATAGCCCAATAGCATATCACCTGATTTAAAATGAATTTAATACACTAACCACCAACTCCTAAGTTAACTTTTTGTTCATATGTGTCTTCTTGGTAGAGTTTTGTCAAATGAAAAATCTCAACTGGAGGTACCTGTTTAACATCGGCAAAGACTGATATGTGGCAGTCATCTGATAAATGCTCGCATCTTGCAATTCTCGCAAATCTATGAACAGATTGGGTTATTATGTGAAGATTTCATTAGTATAAATATGTTACTTTTTCTGAAATTTAAAAAGGTTGCTTGCTAATTTAAGCATTGCAAAAATAATTTATTAAAATTTTGTTCTCGAACTTCCCAACAAAATAGTTTTAACAATGAATGTCTTTGACTTGAGAGTCAATGCTCATACAAAAAGTTAGTTTTGTGTGTGAACGTCGGAACCCAGTAGCCGGTTCAATGCTAGACTACAGCATCTGCAACACCTGTCCAGTAAACAACAAAAGGAAATAAAACAACATTGTTGGGATGTATACATATACGGGGCCATAGATTAATAATTCTAACATAGATATGTAATAAGAAACGTTGCTGTTAAGGGGCTGTTACCAAAAACGCTTGAAAACCAGCTTGTCTATGTTAACGAAACACGGCTTTAAGGCCTGTACGCAGATGCCCGTACAGCTTCCGTACCATAATGCACAGATTTTACTTTCGTAACGACTAGTGTTGAAAAATGCTTAAATTGTGGTGGTGGATGATTACTTTTAATAAATTAATCGAAAAAGCCACCTCTGTTTGGCTAACGTATCAAATAAATTAACTGATTTTAATTATGAATCACGACCAACGTTTGCTACTTTTGGCTTTGTGGACAACAAACACCTTGCTGCTGGCGGCAATTAAAAAAAGAAGGCAGACTGCAAAAAACAAAAGACGCATTTGGGTGAACCCATATTTGATGGGCAGGGCTGAAAATGGGCGATTCTCAAGAGATTTTGAAAATTTGTACCAGCAACCGGGTGCTTTTTATGAGAATTTTCATATGACCTCAACAAATTTTATGAATTTATTTGGAATGGTGGAACAGTACTTGGTACCTAAACGGCTTACACGGCCAGATGCAATACCAAGTAAAGCCAAGTTTGCGATTGTGTTGGAGTAAGTTAATTGTAAGATGCATAGCATTTTTAAAGCAAATTGCCATCCAGATATTTAGCTTCTGGTGATCTGCAGCGGCACATAGGGTCGTCCTACCGTGTGAGCAAGCAGCATATGGGAGCAACCATTGGATTGGTTTGTAATGGCATAATCCAGGCCTTATCTGGCGAATTCCCAAAATGGAATAATGAGTCCATGCTGCAGTTTGCTAAGGGATTCGAAGAGAAGTGGGACTTACCAAACTGCATTGGAGCCATCGATGGCAAACACGTTGCAATTCGAGCACCTCCCTAAAGTGGCAGCGCGTTTTATAATTACAAGGTATTCATATACATGCAAATAGAGTTGGCTTTTTTGGATACTCATTTAATTGATTGTGTTTTTGTTTTGTAGGGTTTTTTTTCATTCACATTCATAGATGTCGGTGCATTTGAAAGCGAGGGTGATGTGAATGCGTTTTCACATTCAAAATTTGGAAAGGCGATGCTCGCAGATACTTTAAAGTTTCCAAACGATAGCATTGTTAATAGTCTGCTCACACCATACTTTCTTGTTGGAGATGACGCATTTCCATTGCATGAGCACTTAATGAAGCCGTACGGGTCCCGCAGGTTGACTCGGGAAGAACGAATTTTTAATTATCGTTTAAGTAGAGCTCGACGCTGCATCGAAAACGCGTTTGGCATACTGACAGATAGGTGGATTGCGGTGCAACGGACCCTTTTATGCCATTCTGGCAGAGCGCAAAAAATTGTGTACGCATGCTGCTTGCTGCACAATTTTTTAATAAAAACGAGTCCACATGTGTATGGCAACACAACAAACATGAATATAACGCAAAGTTGCATTGTTGAGCATCCCACAATTGGCCGTACCAGAGACTATGCTAAGCAGATTCGCAACCACTTAAAAGATTATGTAAATTCACCTAATGGATCTGTATCCTGGCAATATGAGTCGGCTGGAGTTGCCGAATAAAAATTTAATCATTATTTTTATTATTATTATTTTTATGTTTTATTTTTATTTTTTGATTGCTCGTCTAAAATTACTTTTTGTGACCTTGGCCACAACTTCATCCCGAGTGTCCTCGTCCATTTTGCGCAGCATCGACTGCCAAAATAGAAGGTACGGCTCTATTGGAGCTTCTTTGGTAAGCTTCTCTACCAAATTTGCTTGAGAGACCAGCATATTGTTGAGCAACTGATCTTGGTCGTCGTACCTGCGCTTCTGTGCACTTCTCGGCCTGTAATCATACAGTGATGGCGATTCAGTGGCCGAGCTAGTGGACGCATCAACATCTGCTACCAACAGTTCAATTAGGCTCTCCATCAGAGCATCATCATCATTATCAATGTCAATTGGCGAGCTGATAGTTCAGAAACAAAAAAGATTTATTGCTAATAATATGGCTATACAAACATTTTAAATTAAAATGGCCTTACGTTCTCTTTTCCGACATATTTGGCAAAAATGCCATATGGCCGGCCAACTCCCAATCTCCAATTTTTTGCGCAGAAAGGGAACTGCCGCCTGCACTTCCGCTCTTTGCGCGTTTGCCGCTTGGCTTGCAATAGTAGCGGTGGCTATCACGCAAAGCCCCCCACGCCAATTTGCACTCACTTGCTGAAATTTAAATACGCATACATATGTATGTATATATAACATTTATTTTGTTCAAGTTACTTACCATCTTTTCCCAATTCCGCGCCTATTTCCTTTTTGTTTTTATGACATTAAAATGCATCTTGTGGGTTATGTCCCACAAGACCTCATGACATTCAACTGCCCGTATAAGTTTAATTTTATCATTATTTTGCATAAAATTTGCAAGCGACTTTTGCGTCCTGCCATGCTCAAGCGTTTCGTTCGTAATAAAGTGCTCAGCATTTATTACTATCACAATAACAGCTGTCTGTCACTTAACAGTTTTATTGTTCAACACTACCTTACAAACGTAACTAACAGAATTGCGTGCTATCAAATGTTATTCTTGTCTGGTCGGTGTACGAGACCCTTTTTTTTAAATGAAGTTTTTTCGTTACGGCAGCTGTACGGGCATCTGCGTACAGGCCTTTAAACCTCAACGACGATCAGCTGCGTTTGTTTTGATTCTGGCTGTTATGCTGACTATCCGCGACGTCCCGCCATTTCTGATTTGTTTTTACCATTGTTTTATTTTGATTCCGGATAGCTGTTGGTAAATTTCGCTTTGAGATGTATGAGCGCTGACATGCATACATACAAACACATCTCAAAGTATGTATGAATTTGAGCACACAGCGTTTGCTTTGAATTTTGCTGTTTTGCTTATTCTTGCGAGCTGGGTCTGTTTCTTTATGCGAAAAAAGGGTATAGTGGTTCTGTACAAAAGTATGTAACAGGCGGAAGTAAGCAGCTCTGACCCCATATAAGATAAATATTCTTGATCTGTCTGTCCATCTGAATGAACACGTCGATCTTGGCGACTATCACTTAATACAAAATATTGAAAATCTGTGACAACTTATCATTTATCAAAATCGTTTAAGAAACAGCATAGATATCGATGACTGAAGTGAAGTCACATAATACACAAAATATGACTACGCATTAAGTATATGTTCAGGCAATTTTCTAGTCGGTAACTAGAGCTGCGATAGTGGCTTACGAACCATGCCGGGCTCATTTCGCTACTTTTTAAACTGGCGACAGACTGACGCACAAGCTGAGGGTATGATCGCGAGCGAACATATATATAAATGCATCGAAAATAGGCAAAACACAACTAGACGCACAAATTGCAAATAGAAACAAGTAAAAACGTTGCAGTCGGACGCAACCGACTGCGGAATACTTTGATACCAGTAAAAGAATGGTTGATAAGGGGGAATGCAGGGGCGAAGGGAGTGGCCCATGTGGTAAACATAGCCAGCTATCATGTTACCAAATTTGGTGACTAGCTCAAAAACTGTGGAAGATAACTTAACTTCCAAATTTAAAAGGTGGGCGGCAGAGGTAGGCGTGGCATCCAAATTTTTGAATCAAATGTTTTTAACTGTCACTATCTATCTGCCTACCAAGTTTGGTGGCTCTAGCTCAAAAACTGTTAGAGATATAGCCGATTCCGATTTTATAAGGCGGGTGGCTTAGGTGGGCGTGGCATTCAAAATTTTGATGCACATCTTTGGTAGATGCTGCCTTCTATCTTTCTACCCAGTTTACGGGCTCTAGCTTAAAAACTTTAAGAGATATCGAAATGTCAGATTTTAAATAGTGGGGGGCAGAGGTGGGCGTGGCATCCTAATTTTTGATGCAGACCTCTTGTAGATGTCACCATATATCTTCCTACCAAATTCGGTGACACTAGCTCGAAAAATGTGCAAGCTATAGGCGTTTCCAATTTCTTGGTGAAGGGGGATGGGGGCGGAATCAGGGGGCGTGGCACCCAGGTTTTGATGGGGAACGCCAGTACCTATCTTGACACAAAATTTTGTGGCTCTTGCCCAAAAAATGTGAAAACTATAGGCGTTTCCAATTTCAAGGAGCAAGGATGATGGGGGCGGAAGGAGTGGGCGTGGCATCCAAAATTTTGATGCAGTTTTTTCAGGGACATGACTAGCTATCTGCGTGCAAAATTTGGTAACTCTAGCTGTAAGAATGTGAGAAATATTTGGTTTGATCGGTTTTCTGTTATCGAATTTATCGATTTCCCAGCCTCCTAGTAGGCGTGGCACCCCAATCTTGACACTTTATCTGTCTCGCCTATAGACAAACATAATTGCAAAGTTTCAAGTCTGTAGCTTTACGGGTGTCGAAAAAAAGTTGCGTTCATACGGACAGACGGACATGACGGACATTGCACAAACCCAATATAATATGAGGACCTTCGGTATCAAAGTATAAAAATACCCTGTGTCCCAATTTTCAGTTATAGTCCATGAAATCACATATACAAATTCTCCAACTTTTTATTCTCAAGATATAGACAATTTATTATCAGGGGTGTGCCAGCCATAAAAACCAACCCGATTCCAACCTAAAATCAACCTCGAGCTGGTTTTAGGTGTGCCAGAGCACAGTTCGAGATGATTTTGAAACCTAAAGAAATTTAGCCCGAGATTTGGTTAATTTAAGCAATATTAAATGTCGAGTGAATAACAACAGTTACTTTTTCGAAAGGTAATTTTAAGCTTAGTTGCATATTGCAAATACATTTGAAGACTATTTGCCGTTCTGTACAGTAAGAAGAAGAATTTAATTTATGGAAAGTCATTGAGCAGCCAAAATGTAGGTTTATTTTATTATTGGTCCATAGGGGAAAACACCGTTCACCTTTTTGCACTTTTAAAATGTAAACTAAACCAGATTCGCCATTTACGAAGTACGTAAAACAGCTGTTCAAGCAATCTATCACGGCAGGGGCTGTCAAGCAACATGAGTTACTTGGCGGGCAAAAAATTAAATATTTGTTTTGTATAAGAACTAAAAGAGATAAAACCTAACATATTTTTATTTTACCATTTATTAAATATAACAAATATCAAATATCGTTTCGCTTCTCATCAGCAACGGACGTGTTTTTTTTTGTGATCTTCGCCTTTTTATACCCCGAACCCATGAAATGGGTAAAATATGTAACAGGCAGAAGGAAGCATCTCCGACCCTATAAAGTGTATATATTCTTGATCAGCATCAACAGTCGAGTCGATATAGCCATGTCCGTCTGTCCGTCTGTCCGTCCGTCCGTCTGTCCGTCTGTCCGTCTGTCTGTATGTGTGAACGCGTCGATCTCAGAGACTATAAGAGCTAGAGACTTCAGATTTTGCAAATAAGCTCATCTAAGTCCTAGGCAGTACAAGTTTGTTTCCGATTTTCGATAACTATTTACGTTTCCGATATACACATGGAATCGATTATATCTTGAATATGAAAAATGTAAAAATGGGGTTAAAATAATGGATAACGATAGAGCTTTTCTGAAAATTTCCATCGAAATCGGTTGAGACAAACCAGAGATATCGAAGATTGAAGTTTAGTCACAGATGCCTACAGACAATGACCGTACGCGTTATGTACAGGGTTCGGGGATATCTCCTAGTCGGGAAATCTCGACTAGAGCCTTCTTACTTGTTTTTTTATTTTTTTGCGATTTATCCTTTTTTAAAACCCGTGCTTTGTGCAAATAAATAGTTTTTTGTGGCTTTGTGTGTTATCCCGGTGTAAACACACAGTGGACACTAATATTAATAAATTATTTGCATTCTTTGCAAAGTGATCAAAACAAAACCAAATTGCAGTCATAGCTTACCGCTCAATTCGTTTTGCTTTCACTCAATATGTTTTTTGTTTGTTGACGCTTCGTTGCTTTAAAGTTTCTGTGCTTGCGCTCAGAACACCATAAACCGTTTTTTATACCCCGAACCCATGAAATGGATAAAGGGGGTATAATGGTTTTGTGCAAAAGTATGTAACAGACAGAAGGAAGCATCTCCGACCCTATAAAGTATACATATATATTCTTGATCAGCATCAACAGCCGAGTCGATATAGCCATGTCCGTCTGTCCGTCCCGTCTGTCCGTCTGTATGTATGAACGCGTAGATCTCTGAGACTATAAGACCTAGAGACTTCAGATTTTGCACATAAGCTCATCTAAGTCCTAGGCAGTACAAGTTTGTTTCCGATTTTCGATAACTATTTCCGTTTCCGACATACACATGTGATCGATAACATAAAAATATCGAATTTTAAAAATTGTAGTTGATATAATAGGTAACGAAAGAACTTTTCTGAAAATTTCATCGAAATCGGTTGAGAAACAACAGTGATATCGGAGATTTAAGTTTAGTCACAGATGCATACAGACAATGACTGTACGCGTTAAGTATAGGGTTCGGGGTATCTCCTAGTCGGGAAATCTCGACTAGAGCCTTCTTACTTGTTTTTTTCGTTTTGCTCTCACGCGCTCTTTCTTTTGTGTTCTGTTCGTCGCGTTTCAATCATACTCCGTTGTCGTTGCTCTCGGTAGTCGCGCTCGCGTCGATATAATTGTTTTGTTTGTGAGAATTTCTTGCTTGTGAGCTTTTTTTATTGCCTTTAGAGTGGACCCAATTCATTCTTATGTTAGTATTTGAAATACTTATAAATTTTTATTTATTTTTTTGCAGTAATATATTTTACTTATATCTTTTTTAATATAACTAAATTTTCCCTATATATTTAATTTTTTTAATCATGTCTTTCTGTTGTGCCAAACCAAATAAGGGTTTTGTCAATTGCTGGATGTGTGGTGCTTTCGCACATGAAAATTTGCGAACGTTAATGCCAGGTCCAAAGACAATATGCAAACTTCTAATCTCGAGTGGCAGTGCTGGTCATGTCGAGAATTAAAAAAGTGTATGGCAATATTCATGAGGCAGACTCAAACAGGCTTCAAAGAGATGTTTGCATTGTTGAAACAATTGTACGAACTGTTCTCCGCTATGGATTCCAATTTCAAGAACAATGTGAACTTGACGGAATCACCAAAGCGTAAGAAGCCGTTAGTTGGTCGGTCCCCTGGATCTGCCACTGCAGATAATCCGAAAAGAACTCCTAAAAATAACGTAAAATCTAAAAAAACTTCAATCCCTCCTCCAGATACTGGCGAGATACCGGATGTTAATGCCATCTGTCCCATGGATGTAGCAACATCCGATCCTGGTCTTTCGGTTCAAAACGAGCCAGAAAATCCTATACCTCAGACTGCTGATTCTATGGTGGGCTCTGTCGTGGGTGTTTGTTCGTTGGTTCCTCCGGAGGTCAGTTGCGTTAAAGTAACTGACATACGAAATGAACCGAATGATCATATACCTCAGACTGTGGCTCCTAAAGTTGTTTCAGCTGAGAATATTATAAAAAAAATTGTAGGTGTTCCTCCAAAGAAACATGAATTTGTATCTAGGCTCCCCCCTGATTTAACATCAGAAGATGTAAAGGTCTATGTTCAGGCCAAATCTAAAGCCACAGTTTCGGTGGAAAAATTTAAATTTGCGTATGACCGTGATATTTCGTCCTTTAAAATCAGTGTTTCAAACCAAGATTTTGATGCTATCTGCTCAAAAGAATTTTGGCCGGAACACATAATAGTAAAAGAATATGCTGCAAACAAAAATAAAAAGAAAAATCGGCCTCCGATTGTTTCTCCCTCCTTTGTGGTTGGGCCTATTACTTCTGATAGTTCAAAAAACTAACAACCTCCTTCTCACTGGGCTATCAGAATGTTAGAGGACTTTGTAGTAAACTTAGTACTTTGTATCTTGATAGTCAATCTTTCCCCTTTCATGTCGTTGCCTTCACGGAAACGTGGCTAAGACAAGACATACTTAATTCTGAAGTATTATCTAACATATTCTGTATCTATAGAAAGGACCGCCCTCTGCGCCGTGGTGGTGGGGTGCTTATTGCTGTTGATGTGGACTTTTCCTCTGAGACAGTAATATTAAGTGGCTCTATAGATATTGAGTTTGTTGCTGTAAAGTTAAATATTAACGGTGTTTGTATTTATATTTCTTGTTCCTATATACCACCTTTATCTAACAGCTCTGTTTATAATGAACATATGTCAGCAATACTTTCCATATCTTCTATGCTTTCTGATCGTGATATTTTTGTAGTTCTTGGTGATTATAATATTGCTGAAGCTACTTGGATTTCATGTCCGGACTCAAGCGTGTTGACCCCCACGGTGCAGACTGATTTTCTGGATGGTTTATTTGAAATCTCATTGGGTCAGATCAATGGTATTCCGAATTCTCTTGATAGAATGCTTGATTTGGTATTTGTTTCGGAACCATCCACTCTATCTGTGTCAAGATCCCTTCCCATATCCACTCCCGAAGACTTATACCACCCGACTTTGGAGGTGTTGATTACTTTGCCTGCCTGTGCCGTACGCCAGTGTAGTGAACCATTAAAACGAGTACGTCAATTTCGGAAAACCGATTTTGTAAAACTTACCCGGCTCTTAGCACTGGTTGACTGGTCGCCCCTCTATGGTTCTGAGGACTTGGATACGGCAATCAGTATTTTTTATTGCACCTTAGAAAACTTATTCGACATGTGTGTCCCTTTTGGTAAGCCAAGTAGGAAAAACAAACCTGCGTGGTTTACACGAGAGTTGACAGCCCTTAAAAATCGAAAATCTAAGCTTTATAAGAGTTTCAGAAAATCTGGCTCTTCTATTCATTACTCATCATACTTGATTGCGCGTTCCAGTTTTTCAGTCATGAATAATTCATGTTATAAAAATTACCTAAGTCGGTGCAGACTACAGTTTCAGCAAGATCCTAAGAGGTTCTATGACTTCGTTAATGCGAAGCGAAAGTCATCAACACTTCCATCTAATTTATCTTTTGAAAACAAGTCGGCCAATTCGGATCAGGCCATTGCCGATTTATTTGCCGAATTTTTTCAAACAACATACAGTTCAATTGATAATCAGGTTGATCTGCCTTACCCGTATCAGGTTGATGCCTCTAATTGCATTTTTGAACCAATTATCACGGAGTGTTCATTACTACGTGATCTACAGGGTATTAAGCCTGTGTGCTCAAGTACTGCGCTGATGGTCTCTTAAAGCCTTTGCATAAATTGTTGAGTTTGTCTATTGAGAAATGTTCATTTCGTAATATCTGGAAAGAATCATTTATTATTCCTCTCCATAAAAAAGGAGACAAGTCTAATGTTCAAAATTATAGGGGTATATCTAAATTGTCTGCTATACCAAAAATGTTTGAGAAATTAATAACTTCTCAATTACAACATTTTTGCAGATCTTTAATTTCACCGTGCCAGCATGGATTCATGAAACAAAGATCTACTACCACTAACCTGTTAGAATTTACTTCACTAGTTGTGAATGGTTTTCAAAATAAAATGCAAACGGATGTTATTTACACTGATTTCAGCAAGGCATTTGACTCGGTTAATCACTACCTTTTACTTCATAAACTTCAACTTTTAGGTTTTCCAAGCAATCTTATTCGGTGGATAAGGGAATATTTAGCTCATAGAACACAGAGAGTCAGTTTTAATGACGCTGTCTCTAAGGTGGTTCACGTCACTTCCGGTGTTCCGCAAGGAAGTCACCTCGGACCTTTATTATTTACACTTTTCATCAATGATCTTCCATCTGTTATTGACCAATCTCGAGTGCTGATGTATGCTGACGATGTAAAATTATGCATGTCGGGTACTGCTCTGTTGTCTGCTCAAAAACTACAAACTGATTTAGATAATTTTCAAAAGTGGTGTCGTGTTAACTTACTAAATCTTAATTGCAATAAATGCAAAGTCATGTCTTTTTATAGACGCCTTCCTTTTTCAAATATATATTTTCTTGATGGAAGCCCACTCGATCGCATTGAATGGGTTGATGACTTAGGTATCCTTTTTGATCCGAAACTTAAATTTCACAAGCATATCTCTTCAGTTGCAAATCGAGCCTCTAGTACCTTGGGGTTCATTAAGCGCTGGTCGAAAGAATTTGACGATCCCTATATAACCAAAACTCTTTACACGTCTCTGGTACGTCCTGTTCTTGAATATGGATCTTGTATCTGGTATCCCAAATACAGGATTCACCAGGATAGAATAGAATCAGTACAAAAACAATATTTTTCTTTGCCCTTAGGGGACTTAATTGGGACTCTAACATTAACTTACCTTCCTACCATAGTAGACTTTTACTAATAAATCTTCCTTCTCTTTCTGATCGCAGAACAATGCTAGGTGTAGTCTTTTTACACAAACTAATAACTGGTGAAATTGATTCCTCTGAATTAATTAGCCAAATTTGTTTTGCAGTTCCGATCAAGAGGACAAGAAATTTTTTACCCATCGCTCTTCAAGCATGTTACTCTAATTATGCTATTCATAATCCTTTCCGTATTTTATGTTCAAACTATAACGATTTATCCCACATAATAAACAGTGCCATTTCTATTGGTTCTCTTAAAAAGCTAGTCGTATGTCATTTGTCTACATGTTCGCGATCTTCGTAGCCGTACGCTATGCGGTGTGCCCCTCGGTCGGTTGGGCGGGAGGTTGGTTGCTCTTTGCTTGGGTCCGCGCGTTAACAAGCCGGTGCTTGGTATCGTTGGGCCACTTGAATGTACATCTACGTCCAATAATAAATAACACTAATGCCATGAGGCCAACCTTGAAAACAATGACAAAAATAGCAAATTTATTTTAGGCAATTTTTATTTTTGAAAGGTAGCAACTCTTTTTGGCCATTTTCGTTTTACGTATTTGCTCCAAAACATTTTACCGAAAAATGAAATCTCCCTAACTTCTGGCACACCGACGCTTTTTTTTTAGAGATTTGAAAATCAGCTCGAGCCAAAATCTCCAGACATTTCTGGTACACCCCCCGTATATGTGTGTTTGTAATTAAAACTATATAGCTTGCGTTTAGTAATTTATTAACGAAACGTTAACTTAAGTCTATACTACCCTCTTGTGTTTCGCAGCAGCAAGCGGATCGAAGCAATAGGCTAAACGCAACAAGAAGAGCGAATACCCATGTGCACAAGGTATACTTAACAAGGTACTCGCGCTAGCTCTCTTTTCACTTCTTAAATGTTCAGTCTGTTAGCAGCAGTTGTGAGCGACGCATCTCCACGGACGATTTTTTCGTGCTTCTACTTCTTAATTTTGTTTCAAACTTTTTAGTTTTTACAATGCAACACAAAATTGTTAAAAATTGTATTATAAAAGAAAAAAAAATATAAACATAATTTACAATTTATAATTTCTTCTGTCATATTTATTAAATCATGCTGGTCTTAGTTGCAGCAAAAAACTCACATATGTATATACATATGCATGCACGTACAAATATCTTTATTTTGACTCAAGCGAGCAAATTCATTACTCTCTCTCTCTCTCTCTCTCTCTCTCTCTCTCTCTCTCTCTCTCTCTCTCTGTCTCTCTTCTCTCATTTTGAATCTTTAGTTGTTAAGAAGTTGTTAGCGAGCAACTGCGTATTTGTTGCTCAAATGTCCAGTCCCAGGGAGTAGCATCGATTTATGGCACTGCCATTAGTGTTAGAAAACAACTGCGTAGCCATCTTCACTTTCTGCCGGCCAGCTGAACGAACGTTTAGATCAGGGACCGGCAGCGTCGTATGCACTGTGCATAGAAAAAAATGTCTCGAGCGCAGCCGGCACACGCATAGGCTATGCATAGCGCAGAAACTTCGTGTGCCCTATGCACAATTGCTCGGCTGATGCTCTGCTGCCGGTTTCTTGCTATGGCTTTGCCTATGCACAGTAGCTCGGCTGCCGCAGCGGCAGAAAAGCAAGAAACGTTTTTGCCTTCGTCTTTTTGACGGCGCGCTGAAAAAATGTGAGTGTATGCGTGCCGACCCCTGGTTTAGATGTTCTTCATTCACTTTGAAGATTATGCTGACATCGGAAGACGCTGTGTTGTTTAACACTTGTTTAATGGTCTGGGAAGTTATTATTTTTTGCTCCATGCACAGTCCAGTGTCCAAGAAATGATTTCGAACAAGCTTTATTAAATGCGGCACATCAGCAAACACAAATATTTTTAGAGCAACATCTGCTGGATGCTTAAACCATGTCTTGGCTAAAATTAAATTAATGCAAATACTTATGTAAATGAATTTTTTATACTTTGATACCGAAGGTCTCATAGTATATTGGTTTTGTGCAATGTCCGTCATGGTGTCCGTCTGTCCGTCTGTCCGTCTGTCCGTCTGTATGAACGCAACTTTTTTCGACACCCGTAAAGCTAGAGACTTGAAACTTTGCAATTATGTTTGTCTATAGGCGCGACAGATAAAGTGTCAAGATTGAGTGCCACGCCTACTAGGGAGGCTGGGAAATCGATAAGTTCGATAACTGAAACCAAAAACCAAAGATTTCTCACATTTTACAGCTAGAGTTACAAAATTTTTCACGCAGATAGCTAGTCATGTCCCTGAAAAAACTGCATCAAAATTTTGGATGCCACGCCCTCCTTCCGCCCCCATCATCCCTGCTCCTTGAAACTGGAAACGCCTATAGTTTTCACATTTTTTGGGCTAGAGCCACCAAATTTTGTGTCAAGATAGATATTGACGTTCCACAAAAAATGCATCAAAATTTTGGATGCCACGCCCCTGATTCACCCCCATCCCCCTTCCTTCTCCATGAAATTAAACGCCTATAGTTTTCACATTTTTTGCTGTTATTGCCACCAAACTTTGTGTCAAGATAGGTACTGACGTTCCCCATCAAAACTTTGATGCCACGCCCCTGATCCCGCCCCACCCCCCCTTCTCCAAGAAAATTTTGAAACGCCCCTATTGTTTTCACATTTCTATGAGGTGGAAACCCCAAGAGTATTCACTTAATAGGTTTGATTAAAATACATAAAATTTTGAATGCCACGCCCCCTGATTCCCCATCCCCCCATAATCCACCCCTTTCAACACTGCCCGACCTATAGTTCTTCCACCTTTGGGTTGGAAGCCTGCCCAAGTTTTGTGTTTTGGGCTTGGATCACCTCAAGAAATTTACATAGATATTGACATTCCAAAAAAAAAAAAAATTTTGATGCCACGCCCGCCCTGATTTCCGCCCCCATCCCCCCTTCTCCAATGTGTGAAACTGAGCCCTATAGTTTTCACATTTTTTTGGGCTAGAGCCACCAAATTTATGTGTCAAGATTAGGTTCCACGTTCCCTAATTAACACCTTGGACTGCCGACCCCTTCACTCCGGCACCATCCCCACCAAGGAATTGGAAACGCCTATAGGTTTCACATCATTTTGGGCTAGACCCACCAAATTTTGTGTCAAGTTAGATAACTTGACGTTCCCAACAAAATGCATTCAAATTTTGGATGCCACGCCCCTGATTCCGCCCCCATCCCCCTTCTCCAAGAAATTGGAAACGCCTATAGTTTTCACATTTTTTGGGCTAGACCCACCAAAATTTTGTGTCAAGATAGATATTGACGTTCCACAAAAAAATGCATCAAAATTTTGGATGCCACGCCCCCTGATTCCGCCCCCCCCCCCCATCCCCCCCTTCTCCATGAAATTGGAAACGCCTATAGTTTTCACATTTTTTGGGCTAGAGCCACCAAATTTTGTGTCAAGATAGGTACAGACGTTCCCCATCAAAACTTGGATGCCACGCCCCCTGATTCCGCCCCCAACCCCCCTTCTCCAAGAAATTGGAAACGCCTATAGTTTTCACATTTTTGGGCTAGACCCACCAAATTTTGTGTCAAGATAGATATTGACGTTCCCCAAAAAATGGATCAAAATTTTGGATGCCACGACCCCTGATTCCGCCCCATCCCCCTTCTCCATGAAATTGGAAACGCCTATAGTTTTCACATTTTTTGGGCTAGAGCCACCAAATTTTGTGTCAAGATAGGTGACTGACGTTCCCCATCGAAACTTGGAAACCACGCCCCCTGTTCCGCCCCCCCATCCCCCTTCTCAAAGTCCAGGAAACACCTATAGTTTTCACATTTTTTGGGCAAGAGCCACCAAATTTTGTGAGAAGATAGATATTGACGTTCCCCAAAAAAATTCATCAAAATTTTGGATGCCACGCCCACCTCTGCCACCCGCCTTATAAAATCGGAATCGGCTATATCTTTAACAGTTTTGAGCTAGAGCCACCAAACTTATTAGGAATATAAATAGTGACAGTTAAAAACATTTGATTCAAAAGTTGGATGCCACGCCTACCTCTGCCGCCCACCTTTTAAATTTGGGAGTTAAGTTATCTTCCACAGTTTTGTGCTAAGTCACCAAATTTGGTAACATGATAGCTGGCGATGTTTACCACATGGCCCACACTCTTCGCCCCTGCACCCCCCTTATCAACCGTTCTTTTACTGGTATCAAAGTATTCCGCAGTCGGTTGCGTCCGACTGCAACGTTTTTACTTGTTTAAATTTATCATTGACAATTTA
>JAECXO010000067.1:0-47606 GCA_018152825.1 Scaptomyza hsui
GGAAAACTACCGAGGCATGTCTTTGAGTCTTGGTATTTTATAAATTTATTGTAAAAGGCCCTCGACAGGACTGAGTTTCTACTCCAGCCCTAGAAAGCTTCTTTACAGTCGTATGATTAACCAGTCAAAGTATCTGTGTTAAGAATATAATAATGTCTGCTTAATTTCCATTTTGTTTTATTGGAACCATGTCTAGCTTGAACGAGATAACTGCCATAGGCGCTTTTAGGGATCCTGAATCAATTTATATAGATTTGGCTATTGTCAGGATCATGGTAGGGTGGGCGTTTGGACTTCAACACCTTTTGCATTTGTATCAGCAGCCTTTGCCATAGCCTACATTGGATTTAGATTAATTTTCAGCCGCACTTAAATACATACAATTTTAAGAGCTTCCTTCCTACTTCCTCCTATCTTAGTTTATCCCTTTTGCCCCTGTACTGGTCAATATAGTACGCGAATCTAATTATAACAAGTAAAAACGTTGCAGTCAGATGCAACCGACTGCGGAATTCTTTGATACCAGTAAAAGAACGGATGGTAAGGAGTCTTATTGCAAATAAGTGGGCCGGGTGGTAAAAATCGCCAGCTATCATGTTACCAAACTTGGTGACTCTAGCTCAAAAACTGTGGAAGATAACTGAACTTCCAAATGTAAAAGGTGGGCGGCAGAGGTATGTATGGCATGCAAATTTTTGAATCAAATGTTTTTAACTGTCACCATTTATCTTCCTACCAAGTTTGGTGGCTCTAGCTCAAAAACTGTTAAGATATAGCCGATTCCAATTTAATAAGGCGGGTGGCTTTGGTGGGCGTGGCATCAAAATTTTTGATGGAGATCTTTGGTGGCTCTAGTTAAAAAAATGTGGAAGATACACACATAACCGTTTTAACAACGGCGGGGATGGGTCACGGAAGGTGTGGGCATGGCATCCAAAGTTTGTTGGAAAACTTCACTACCTATCTTGACACAAAAGTTGGTGGCTCTAGCTCAAAAAATTTGAAAACTATAGGCGTTTCCAATTTCAAGGAGATGGGGGGATGGGAGCAGAATCAGGGGACGTGCCATCAAAAATTTATAAGCATTCTTTTTGAGGAACGTCAATATCTATCTTGACACAAATTTGGTGGCTCTAGCCCAAAAATTTGAAAACTATTGGCGTTTCCAATTTCATGGAGCAGGGAGGATGGGGGGCGGAAGAAGTGGGAGTGGCATCCAAAATTTTTATGCAGTTTTTTTATAGACGTAACTAGCTATCTTCTTGTAAAATTTGATAACTCTAGCTGCAGTAATGTGAGAAATATTTGGTTCTATCGGTTTTCAGCTGTCGATTTTTGGAGCAACGTAACACTCGGTTCTTTCTTTTCGTACCCTCGACTTAGCCAGCGCGTACTCCGTTGTCCGTTACACTACCATCCGCTCATCCATACTCTCACGTTAATCGTTACAGTACACAGGAAAAAAAAGTTTAAGACTTTTGGTGTCAGTTTAATCTGGAAAGCGGGATAACATTTCAAGAACGAATTTCGTGCTAATGAACTTAAATCAAGTTGAACGTACTTAAATATAAGTCTAACGTACTAAATACCAAGACTCAATCCGATTTAAGCTCAATATAAGACCAAAATACTTAAATTTATCGCATACATAAAATGTATATGCAAAATAACGGAATCTCTCTCATGAGAGAGACGATCGGCATTTACACATTTGGGTCGCTTTCATAATTTGTTTAAGCCAAGTGTCAATTTTGAGACAGAACTTTTTTGACATACTCCATACACCACCGCATCGGGACTCGAACCTAAGACCGCGTGTTTTTGTGCGGCGGGTGCCTTAGCTGTTGCTGATTATATTTGTTCATGAGCTGTATATGTAGGTGTTAAGCTGTATCTTTATTGCGAATGGCAATGGCTTAACGAATAAGACACCGCATCATCGAGAGGTCCCTGGTTCGAGTCCCGGCACGGGTAAGTAAGTACAGAAATATTTGTAAAGGTTTTTAATTTAATTTCTTCTCTTTCATTGGCAGTTCAAAAATAAACTCATTTGCCTACTGAGCCCAAAGTAACTTCTGTTGGCAAGTGAGATCCTCCTCTTGATCTCCAGGCTGACATCGCTATTGCTGGTCACTGCAGTTCCTAGATTGAAAAAGTCCTTGACCGACTCAAAGTCATAGTCTCCAGCAGTAAGATGCGAGTCAAGACGCCGCGACTCTCTGTTACTGCACACCATAAACTTTGTTTTGCCCATATTCACTGCAAGACCAACTCTAGCCGATTCTCTTTCAATAGCTCCAAAAGCCGCAGTCACATCACGCTCGGTACGACCAATGATATCAATATCATCAGCGTAACCAAGGAGCTGGACACATTTGTGTCCCAGTATTGTGCCATCCGACACTCTCCATCAGCAGATTGAAGAGCACACAAGATAGTGAGTCGCCTTGTCTGAGACCCCGCCTGGAATTGAAGGTTTGGATTGGGCATTTCCTATCTTGACAGAGCTGATGGTGTTGCTCAGTGTAATACTACAAAGCCGTACTAGCTTTGCAGGAATACCAAGCTTAGACATAGTGGCGTACAGGCGTCCACGCCGTGGACTATCAAAAGCAGCTTTAAAATCGACAAACAAGTGGTAGGTGTCGATTTGGTTCTCATACGCTTTCTCCAGGATCTGACGTAGTGTGAAGATCTGGTCGACTGTGGACCGACCAGGACGAAATCCACATTGATACGGTCCAATCAATGCTTCAGCATATGGCTTAAGTCTCTAACACATTACGCTCGTGAGAGTTTTGTATGCGACGGGAAGAAGACTGATGCCACGATAGTTGGTGCGTTGTGTTGCATCACCCTTCTTCAGAATGGGGCAGATCATACTGAGATTCCAATCATTGGGCATGCTTTCCGCTAGCCATACGTTGCAAATGAGCTGGTGCATGCACCCTACCAACTCATCGCCTCCAGCCACAAACAATTCAGCCGGTAGCCCATCCGCTCCGCGGCTTTAATGTTTTTAAGTCGTTTTATGGCGACTTCGACTTCCGTATAGCTTGGGATGGGAGCTTCAACACCATCATCTCTGATTGGGGCTAGTGGATCTTCTTCATCAGACTCTTGGTTGTATCCAGCCAAAAGACTTTCGAAGTGATCCCTCCATAACCTCAGTACGGTCTCTGCAAAATTTATAGGCGTTGGAGGGAGCTGGCCAAGTCGGTCTGAGAGTGGAGAAGGCATCCCTGTGCTGTTGTGATTGCAGCTTTCCGATGTCAAGCTTTCTTGGCATACCTTGACGTGAGATTTTTGCTAACACAGCCGTGCGAGCCTTGGCTGCGACAAGGTAGTGGTCGGAGTCGATGTTAGGACCCCAACACGATCTCAACATCAAGAATGCTAGACTCATGTCTTGCATCGATCACTACATGATCAATCTGGTTTCAAGTCAGACGATCAGGTGACAGCCAGGTTGCTTTGTGGATGTTGACATGACGGAATCTTGTACTACTAACTATCATATTGTGCGCAGCAGCAAAAACGTATAATAAGCCCGTTTGCTGAGGTAGACTCATGTAGGCTATGCTGTCCAACGGTTGCTCCAAAGATGCTTTTCCCGCTCGATCTTGGCACTTACTAATCTCCGAGGGGATTTTTATGTTATGTAGGGTAGGCTCTCCCTCCGTTCAGTTCTAATTAAGTATAAGTTGGCAGCTACTTGGATCGTCGCAAGTCACTCGTTTACAGGTATAAACCTAAAACCCAAAGCCGTAGCCTGGCTCCTACGACGAATCCACCATAGACGAATAAAATGTAATAAGACTGGAAATAAGCACTGCTCTGTTATGTTCACTAACATTCTGCGTGGTCGAGCGCTGGGAAACTATAAATTCTTCGTTTCGTCGATTCTCGGCGACAACCAGCGGCCATTATTGTTTAGGTTTTTGTTTTGATTGCAAAGTGTGCAATGCGGGAGACATAATTTGATGTCTTTTTTCTCTTGTTGTTGTCGCAGAAATTGATTTTGGCAATTTTAGACTTTTTGCTTGAATCTGGTTGCTGCTACCCTAGCAAGGAAGGGTGTTGTTTAGATTTTCCGCTGTAGGGGAAATGCCTAGGGTAGCAATAAGAGTAAGGCGAACAGACGATCTGTACGTAATCAAAGTTTATTAACGACTGAACATAGCACTGTTAGCATAACAGTGCGTGCATTTCATTATGCAGAATATGAACATAACATTACATAGTACATGGTTGCATTGAATGTTAAACCGAGTTTCAATACCCTTCCTCAATGCAAACATGTTTACAAAAATTAAATCAAATTTAACATGTTCACAAATTCAGTATGCTTCTGCTTTGACAAATTCTTTGTTAGCCCATCCGCTATCATTCCGTTTGTAGAAACATACTTCAAAACGATTTGACCCTCCGTAACAATCTGACGTACAAAGTGATATCGTATATCGATATGCTTTGTCCTAGCATGATGCACCGGATTCTTAGCCAGTTGCTGCGCACTCAGGTTATCTCCATATAGCACCGTCGGGGTGTCCTCAGTGCCGCAGCCAATCTCGACGATCAGCCTGCGCATCGCGATGGCTTCTTTGCTCGCCGTCGATAATGCCATATACTCAGCCTCGGTGCTGCTGAGTGCCACGCTGCGTTGTTTTTCCGATTTCCAAGATATCGGACCACCAGCGAGAAAATATACATAGCCAGTATATGATTTGCGGTCAACATGATCGCCAGCCCAATCTGCATCAACAAAGCCCTCAAATGGCTTTCCACACTTTTTGTAGTGTATCTTAAGCTCCGCTGTAGAGCTCAAATACCGCAGGACGTGCTTCACGCCTGCCAGATGCTCCCGATGCGGCTCCACGTTCCGCTGTGCCAATTTTGCAACCGAGTGCAAAATATCCGGTCTCGTTGTTAGAGCTAACCACATAAGCTCTCCGATTTGCGTCTGGTACAATGTTGCATCCACCTTCTCACAAAAGCTGTCGTTGCAAGCCACTTGGTACCCAGCATCTAACGGCGTAGCTGCTGGTCGGCAATTTTCCATGCTGTACCTACGCAATAGCTCCTTGATGTATTGCGTATGACCAAGAGTGATTTGACCAGTTTCACCCTCACGCTGAATCTCCATGCCAAGAAACAGCTCCAGTGCGCCCTTGTCAACGCACTCAAATGACCTTGATATGTCAGCCTTAATGCTGACCAAATCCGATTTTTCTTGACAAGCTATAATGAGATCATCAACGTACACAAGAATTAGTGCAATACTACCTTTCTGCCGCTTGTACAAGCATGGCTCATTAGCGCATGCAACAAAGCCGATCCCACGTAACACGCTGTCAAGCTTGGAGTTCCACTCCCTTCCAGATTGCTTCAATCCATATATTGCCTTCTTTAAAAACAATACCTTGTCCGGTTGCTTCTCGTCTGCATACCCGTGTGGCTGCTTCATGTAAACAGTGTCCGCCAGATCACTGTTTAGGTACGCTGTACATACATCCATTTGATGTAAATACAACTGCAATTCTGCCGCCAGTGCCAAAATAAACCGCAGGCTCTCTAGTCTGCATACCGGTGAAAAAGTTTCGCTGTAGTTGACGCCAAACTGCTGCGAACATCCTTTTGCCACCAACCGCGCCTTAAAACGCTGTATTTGGCCACTTGCATTCCGCTTCAAGTTGTAGACCCACTTGCAGCCAATTGCCCGTTGATCCCTTGGTAGATTCACCAACTGCCAGGTTTGATTCTTAATCAAAGCCTCGTACTCCTTTTGCATAGCTTCTCGCCACTGTGAAGCATGCGCACCGCTCGTTGCCTCCTCGTAGGATGTTGGAATGGGTACATCACTTGTAACCATTGCGCTGAGCATGTTATATTGCTTCCTTGGGCGACCAGGTCTACCCGTTCTAAGCAATTTTGGTCTGCCAGGCCCGATCCGTATGTCTTGCTCCAGATTTTCGGCCTCTTCCGCACTAGCAAACTCGCTGCCGCTACTTTTGCCAGAGGTGTCAGCATCGCTCTCATCGTCACCATGAGCATTCTCCTCCTGATGCCCTACATTTGCCAAATCAAATGTTACCGCATCACCGTTAGCCTGCTCTAAGCAGCTAAGCTCATCGAATAGAACATCTCGCCTCTCGACTACCGTGTTGAATTCAGCATCGTAGAGTCGATAGCCTTTAGCCTGTACCGAGTATCCA
Organism: Scaptomyza hsui; assembly: GCA_018152825.1. Classification (NCBI taxonomy): domain Eukaryota; kingdom Metazoa; phylum Arthropoda; class Insecta; order Diptera; family Drosophilidae; genus Scaptomyza; species Scaptomyza hsui. Next base: position 6,216 of record JAECXO010000067.1, read on the forward strand.
ATCATACGGTACTCTTTACCCTTTGGTTGGAACTTGCCCTTGCGTTGTCCCTTTTCCAGTGCCACTGCAACTGAGCCGAAAATTCTTAAATGACATATAGATGGGCTTTTACCAGTCCACGCTTCCATAGGAGTCATCTTGATCAGCGCCCTCGTATGAGCACGATTTCGCAAGTACACAGCTGTGTTCACTGCCTCTGCCCACATTGACTGGCCTAGTCCTGACTGCGCCAACATACATCTAGCCATCTCCACTAACGTACGGTTAGCTCGTTCTGCAACGCCATTCTGTTGCGGAGTATACGTCACCGTCAACTGCCGTTGTATTCCATTCGTTTTCATAAAATCATTGAACGTTTTGTTGACATACTCGCGACCATTGTCGCTGCGAAGACACTTTATCTTTTTTCCAGTCTGCCGCTCCACCAGATTTTTGTACTCCACGAATTTTTTAAAGACTTCATCTTTTCCTTTCAGGAAATAAACAAAAACTCGTCTTGACTTGTCGTCAATGAAAGTGACAAAATATCTGGAGCCTGCAAGCGATTTCGTATCGAAAGGGCCGCACACATCAGTGTGCACCAGCTCCAGCAGATCCTGAGCACGGCTCTCTGCTACATTGGGAAACGGTTGTACGTGCACCTTGCTTATCATGCACGTCTTGCATGATACTTTTTGCAGCCCGTCAACGTTTTCCAATCCTCGAACTAATCCTTTGCTTGCCATTTCCTTCAAACTTGCGTAATTCAGATGTCCAAATCTGCTATGCCAAAGTGCGCCATCAGCCTTAACAGCAGCATAACAGCTGTTATTCTGACTCTTAATTGCATACAAACTGCCAACTCGCTTGACTTCTAGTATACATTTTCCACTCTGCATAATTTTGGCTCTCTTAGCGTCAAAATGTACTACGCACTTGTTTGCCACGGCTTGACTCACAGACATGAAATTGCCTGTCATTTCTGGAACATATAATACCTTGTCCAGAACCAGCGTATACAAATCCGTTTTAAGCTTCACTTCTCCTATGCCCACTGCTCGCAAGTAGCCTGCATCTGCCAAGCCGATCATTTCGTTATGTGGCTTTAAGTTTAAAAACATTTGTCTGTCGCAACACATATGACTTGTTGCGCCGCTGTCCAAAATCCAGTTTGATCGTACAAAACTACTTGCATCCAATGCGTTTAGTAAACTGCGATTTTGCTGCCCGCTTTTTATTGCGTCTTTATTTGGTTCCGCACCTTTTGCGAATTCGCTTCGACAATTCGCCCTTATGTGCCCGGCTACCCCACATCTATAGCAGACAACTTTTGTCAGATTGCTTTTATTGGTTGCCATTCCACGGCTCTTTTGCTTTTGCCTAACTGTAAAAGCCAGCTCAACTGTATTATGCCTTTCTGCATTCTGTCTTCTCTCTCCTTCCTCTTTCAGCTTTATACATAAAATTTCGAATGCTGGCAAGCTGTCGCGCGTCTCGATGGCGACAACGAAATTTTCGTACTCTGCTGGAAGACTGGAAAGCAAGATTATTACCTTGAGCTCTTCCACGATAGTGATTCCAATTGCGGCCAACTGATCCACAATTTCACTAAAGTTATTTAAATATCCAGCCATGCCTTGCTCCTCCGCCATGCGTAAATTGAGCAACTTTTTGTATAGCGAGACTTTGCGTACTGGCCCGCTCGGCTGATGAATATCGCGCAATTTCACCCATGCCTCTTTTGACGTTATGCAATTCTTTAAATATCCCAACTGCGATGCTTTCACACTTAGCGTGATCGTTGCCAATGCTTTTCGATCCATCGCCTTCCAGCTAACATCTTCGCCGACATTCGGCTGCAGTAGTTCCCCCGACGCAACTTCCCAAAGATCCGCATGTACCAGCACACTCCGCATCTGCACGCTCCAGGAATCATAATTATGTTCCTCCAGCTTTTCGATTTGATACAATGCACTCATTTTTCTTTTTATTGCGACGTAATTTGCGCGTCAATAATTGCAACCTTTCCGAGTTCGTAACTACGGAAACCAAGTCATAAACTTTCCACTACTTATACCAAGCTACGCTCTGAGGCTACGCCCTGGGCCCATAACCTGTTGTTTAGATTTTCCGCTGTAGGGGAAATGCCTAGGGTAGCAATAAGTAGAGTAAGGCGAACAGACGATCTGTACGTAATCAAAGTTTATTAACGACTGAACATAGCACTGTTAGCATAACAGTGCGTGCATTTCATTATGCAGAATATGAACATAACATTACATAGTACATGGTTGCATTGAATGTTAAACCGAAACCACATTTAAAAAAACGTACTATGCTTTCAAATACTTATCTTTCTATACTAAGCTTATATTTGTGGTTTTATAGACAATAACTTATTATTGTGACATAGGGTATTTTAAATCTGTGCAGTTTTTAAATGTCAGCAGCTGCTACTTTAGCTGCCTTGGTGCGTTTTGTTGTTCTTCTTGTTCACATACACAATGTGTATTACACATGCATACACACAAACACGAGCCTGACCTTGGCTACGTTTCGTGCGTTTTCTTCGCTTAGGTGTCCACAACAGCATGCCAAACTACGCTTTGAACTTTCAAATAGAAAGTCAGCCGCCGTTTTTATTTTAAAATAAATTATTATAATAATATAGATATATTTTAAAATAAAAATGCAAAAGAAAAAAAGAGAATTTGATTAATTTGGCTGGGGTTGAACTTGGGTCAAAAAACATTTTACAAACAAGCACTTAGCCAACTGCGCCACGACCGCTCCTGCAAGTTGATGACTTGAGGTTGGTCTTATTTTGTGTTCGATGTAATGGAACACAAAAGGAAATCAAATCAAAAACAAAAGTTTACGCGCGTTAGAATAAGTGCATAATGCTTTTTTGTGACTTTTGTGCTGAAGACTGAAGCGATAAGTTGAAGTGTGCTCTTAAAATCATTTTTCTTAAAACTAAAACCCTACAGATAATATTTATATTATTTTTGTTACTAACTTTAAATTGTTTAATCCATATAAATATGGAAACTAAGTGCAAACAAGTGCGAAACATGAGAATTTTCATTACATTCTTTTTCTAGGAGGACTTAAAAAGTCAGAAAAAAATATATATATACATATATTACAACAAATGTCGGAACGCGGTGTTGAACCCGAGGTCGAAGAAGTGCAGCCTGCAAAGCAAAACATTCAACAAAATAAAAAATAATTGCTTTGCTGCCGGCAAATTATCGTTTTTGTAAAAATAAACTATGCTTTAATTTGCTTTAAACCATGTATTAAAATACACAACTTAGGCCAATAAACATAATATTAATTTCATTACGCAATTTATTTTAATTCAATACACTTCAATGCAATATACGCTGTTCATTGACGCTGTGAGCGTCAATACATACATACATATACTCTGTGCCGAAAAATAAACAACGAAGCCAAAGTCAAAACGAAACCAGATAAGATTCGTTGGAGGGGAACAAGCGTTTGGGTCTTGCGTTTTTGTTTACAGGGCCTTAACATGAACAATTCTGGTTACCAGTCTGTTTACATTTTATTCGTCTATGGAATCCACAACCAAACTCGTGCCTTTCTGTATGACAGCTGTAGTATATGTCACAATTCCTTTGATTCATGCATCCCTTTCCGTTCCATAGCATTTCCTGGATAGCTGTAATGTCAGCCTTAAAATTGCTGAGAGTATCCTCTAGTTGTTGAGTGGCACCATGTGTGTACAATGTGCGTACATTCCAAGTGCTTACTCTCAAATCATTGTCCTTTTTATACTTTGATACCGAAGGTCTCATAGTATATTGGTTTTGTGCAATGTCCGTCATGGTGTCCGTCTGTCCGTCTGTCCGTCCGTCCGTCCGTATGAACGCAACTTTTTTCGACACCCGTAAAGCTAGAGACTTGAAACTTTGCAATTATGTTTATCTATAGACGGTACAGATAAAGTGTCTCCATGAAATTGGAAACGCCTATAGTTTTCACATTTTTTGGGATAGAGCCACCAAATTTTGTGTCAAGATAGGCACTGACGTTCCCCATCAAAACTTGTATGCCACGCCCCCTGATTCCGCTCCCATCCCCTCTTCACCAAGAAATTGGAAACGCCTATAGTTTTCACATTTTTTGGGCTAGAGCCACCAAATTTTGTGTGAAGATAGATATTGACGTTCCCCAAAAAAATGCACCAAAATTTTGGATGCCACGCCCACTTCTTCCGCCCCATCATCACTGCTCCTTGAAATTGAAAACGCCTATAGTTTTTACATTTTTTGGGCTGGAGCCACAAAATGTTGTGTCAAGATAGATATTGACGTTCCCCAAAAATGCATCAAAATTTTGGATGCCACGACCCCTGATTCCGCCCCATCCCCCTTCTACTTGAAATTGGAAACGCCTATAGTTTTCACATTTTTCGAGCTAGAGTCACCAAATTTGGTAGGAAGATACATGGTGACATCTTCAAAAGGTCTGCATCAAAATTAGGATGCCACGCCCACCTCTGCCGCCCACCATTTAAAATCGGAAATTTCGATATCTCTTATAGTTTTTAAGCTAGAGCCCGTAAATTGGGTAGAAAGCTAGAAGGCAGCATCTACAAAAGATCTGCATCAAAATTTTGAATGCCACGCCCACCCAAGCCACCCGCCTTATAAAATCGGAATCGGCTATATCTTTAACAGTTTTTGAGCTAGAGCCACCAAACTTGGTAGGCAGATAGATGGCGACAGTTAAAAACTTTTGATTCAAAAATTTAGACGCCACGCCTACCTCTGCCGCCCACCTTTTAAATTTGGGAGTTAAGTTATCTTCCACAGTTTTTGAGCTAAAGTCACCAAATTTGGTAACATGATAGCTGGCGATGTTTACCACAGGCCACTCCTTCGCCCTGCATTCCCCCTTATCAACCGTTCTTTTACTGGTATCAAAGTATTCCGCAGTCGGTTGCGTCCGACTGCAACATTCTTACTTGTTGAATTTGCCGTGGTCATCAACGTTGTTCGGGTATCTATCCGAGGCTCCTCCTACATTCTTCACTGATGTGATATTTTCCATTGGTGGATATCAAGTCCTACGCCAAAACCAAATCTAATTATTAGGATCCCGCCATGCAATATAGTTTATAACTCAGCGGATGCTAATTTACAATCCAGGGGGTTGGGTTGGTGGGGGAGAGATTACCCAGAGTTTTCAATTTATTTATATATTTATTATACTTTGATACCGAAGGTCTCATAGTATATTGGTTTTGTGCAATGTCCGTCATGGTGTCCGTCCGTCTGTCCGTTCGTTGAACGCAATTTTTGACACCTGTAAAGCTAGAGACTTCGAAACTTTGCAATAATGTTTGTTTATGGGCTAGTCAGACAATGTGTCAAGATTGGGTTGCCACGCCTGCGTTAGGAGGCTGAAATCGATAAATTCGATAACTAAAAATCGATAAAACCAAATATTTCTCACATTCTTACAACTAGAGTTTCCAAATTTTGCACGCCGAAAGCTAGTCATGTCCCTGAAATAACTGCATCAAAATTTTGGATGCCACGCCCCCTGATTTATCCCCCTTCTCCATGATATTGGAAACGCCTATAGTTTTCACATTTTTTGGGCTAGAGCCACCAAATTTTGTGTCAAGATAGGTAGACGTTCCCCCATCAAAACTTGGATGCCACGCCACCTGATTCCGCCCCCATCCCCCTTCGCCAAGAAATTGGAAACGCCTATAGTTTTCACATTTTTGGGCTAGAGCCACCAAATTTTGTGTGAAGATAGATACTGACGTTCCCCAAAAAAAATGCATCAAAATTTTGGATGCCACGCCCCCTGATTCAGCCCCCATCCCCCTTCTCCATGAAATTGGAAACGCCTATAGTTTTCACATTTTTTTTGGGATAGAGCCACCAAATTTTGTGTCAAGATAGACACTGACGTTCCCCATCAAAACTTGGATGCCACGCCCCCTGATTCCGCTCCCATCCCCTCTTCACCAAGAAATTGGAAACGCCTATAGGTTTTCACATTTTTTGAATAGAAACCACCAAATTTTGTGTGAAGATAGATATTGACGTTCCTCAAAAAAATGCACCAAAATTTTGGATGCCACGCAAACTTCTTCCGCCCCCATCATCACTGCTCCTTGAAATTGAAAACGCCTATAGTTTTTACATTTTTTGGGCTGGAGCCACCAAATGTTGTGTCAAGATAGATATTGACGTTCACCAAAAAAATGCTGAAAAATTTTGGATTCCACGCCCCTTGACGCAATTCCAAACGTGCCCTCTCTGATATCAAATAAAAGAGAGGATACTGCTATTACCACCAGTAAATAGCCTGTCTGCGTATAATGAACTTACCCCGTCAGGAGTTGGCACTTGTCAGAGGGGGGACAGTGGCTGCTGAAGCTCACATTTCGGGTGCTGGTGCGCTGTTGGCACTTGGAGGCAAATGTTTTGTTGTTTTTTTTCGCGTATTTCGAATTATAATATTACAAAACTTTATTGTTCGCACTTAAATTTGGTGCTCACTCGCGGTTTTTGTATTGTTTTTCATACATATAACATGTGTGTATGATTATACAAAAATATTTTATTTCCGACATTGTTGCAACCACACCAGCACTCTTACCGCACTTAAGACAAATAAGTCGAGTTAAGGACCGGAAACGGGCGTGAGACCAGATTTAGGGTGACTATATATTTGCAGCAATTGGTTGGCATGGTATCAATATATATTTTATGAGTTGTTATTTTCTATCGTTTTGTTTGTCTATTATTTATTTACAAGTAGCATCGTATTCGATAAATATTTCGGTGTTCTTTAAAATTGAAATATTATATAATTACCATGAATCTAAGAAAACCAGATTGCGCATTCGCTGTGTCAAAATAAAAATCTACTGCGCATCTACGTCACAGTAGACTGCAGCTGTGGCGCGCAGTTTGAATTTAATGGAACTTGTGTGTAAAAGGCAGTCTTATTTAAAACAACATTCTTGACTGAAAAAATTGTTTTTGACCCTGCCAACACAGTCAACGCATTGGGTACGTTCCCTGTGAAGTCCCATTGCAATGAGCAAAGCTTGGTGGTTGTTTGTTTTAAAGATATTGTGGAGCTAACTTGCACATAAATATCCATGCAAATTGCATACAGCACAAAAATGTTGTAGTCGGCTGTGACGTCACAAAATCAGCTGTTTGCTTCAGAAAAACTAACGGACCTGCGCAATGCGCAATCTGGTTTTCTTAGATTCATGTATAATTACTAGTTAGTGTCATGCTTGCTTCGCTGCGCTGATAGTTTATATAAATTTTAGCAATAGTAGATAGATATGAAATAAATATATCAGAAGATATTTAACAACATATTATAGCAAAGTATTTAATATTCGCTTTTCCTGATCAATTTGAAATCTTTTTGATGCTTCTATGTGCTTATCCCTACTTTTATCAAGATATTTATCAACTGAATGTATTCCTGCCTTTTTCTTGTTTTGTCGTTGAACCGACTACGTCTTTTAACGGGATTTGTAAAATTTTCAGTTTTACATTCACTTGACGTATCAGAATCTTGTAGCGTAGGGAACGCCTTTCGCTTGCATTGACAACGACAGGGTATTGTGGTATTCTCGTTTGTCAAGCAACTTCAGACTGGTCGATCATAACACAGACAGCGGAGCGGGACCCATTGATTCCTAGCTCTAGCGGGAGATGTGGGGGGTTTTGCTGCTGAAGAAATGATTGCTACACCAAGGTTTTATTGTAGAGTCCCTCCTGAAACTAAACCGCGATGAGACGATACTCATCCGAAAACCACATGGCCAAAAGTACTAACACTCTTAATAAACTACTATAACAATATAAAAGATGAAAGAAGCAAGTAATTGTAGTTAAGCCAGGGGGGGCTTAGGTGTAGTTTGCCATTCCCTCTATCATTACCCTCCCAACCATAGTCTTTCAATAATATTTGCTAAAAGACCCCAAATGTAACTAACTAACTAACTAATTTATCAATTCATTATGCTCCCATGTCATCAGAAAAGGAAAAAAAAACTTAATATTCCATCTTTATAATTTCAATTTTAATATGAAGAAAAACTTCCATACTGCATTATGGCTCACAAATGATTACTAATATACGTAACAATTTTATTTGGGTTTAACTACCAACTTATTTGCTTATAATTCATTTTTATTGATGTTTAATTTTTTTTGTATATTTATTTCATCCTTCGCTAAAACTATAACTAACGTTAGGGAAATAAATTTATTGGCAGTCACCAATATAGCTATTTATTTACTTCATTTTTTTTTTTTATTTTTTTTGCTTTTAACTTACTTTTATTTATTTAGTTAACTAATATAAGAATTGATTAAAATTTAATAAATTTGACTTTCAGTGTATTCAATTTTTTTTTATTTTATTTTTGTAAACCTAATGGTCTTCTTAGCCTAGTTAACAAAATTATCTTTTTGTTTTTATTTATTCAGGTGAAGTGGTGTATGTATGCATGATGGTTTTAACGTGATTTTTAATTTAGATATTTTACAAGTAATTCATTTTTTGTATTTCTTAAGTTTCTTTAAATACGTCGGTTTTAACTCGCATATGGATAGTAAACTTTTATTATTGCTGAAAAAAAATAAAAATGTTTTACAAAAAATCAAACTTCATTTTTTTTTCCAGTGTATTTATTTCGCGTTTTTTATTTCACGACATTGGCAAAGTGCGTACGATATTCGCAATTAGAATCGCATGTAAAACGAAATGGCAATAGATATGCAAAAGGTCTGCACGAGTTACTGATAAGCGTTGACTTTGTAACCAATTTTTACACTGGCTAACAAACTTTGTTCACTTACAGCTCGGCGGGCCTCTTGTTTTGTTACGACTCACCCTTTAACAATCCTCGAAGAAGGCCTTCTTGATGATGCGATTTTTTTTTTTTTTTTTTGTTTTTGTTTTAAATAGAAAAGGGGTTATTATAAAATCAATTGCAAATTCACTTTACATGTTTTAAGTTTTAATTTCGTCTTGTGATTACACAAATTTTATTGTTGTTGTTTGTAATTTAGTGTAATATTTTTGTGGTAATTATTTTGTTGCACTATTTATGGTGTTTATTAAGCAACTAAGCAATAATATGTTTTATTACCCGTATGCAAGTTTGACCGTTTGTTGTTGTTGTTTTCTTAGCTTATTCTTTTTCGTTCACCTGCACACATACACCTCATTATCAATGCTGACTTAATTCTTATTTCTTCTTAATTCTGTTTCGTTTTTCGTCTGCATTTGATTTTAACTTTTACTTTGTTTTTGTTTTAACTTGTTGGTTTTAGCCTTTTAGCTAGATTAAGATAACATTGGATCAATCACTATTTGCATGTTTGTTATTGTTTTTTTTTTTCTTTTTTTTAACTTTTTAATTGGTTGTAGTTTTTGACTCGCTTTTGCGACATGTCTGTTAACTTATATTCTCTCTTCTTTTTTTTTTTTTTTTTTTGTACACTTCTTTTAGCTAGTTTCTCGTTTTGGTGGATTTTAATATTTGTTTGTCTTATGATACACTCGTTTTAATTTGTTTTTTAGCTTTGTTTGGGGGGTTAGCACTAGTTATAATTGCCGACGGCTCTGGAGACTTCTATGATTAATTTTGGGTGGTATTGCTGCTCTCTCCTGAAATTATTCCGATGCTGAGCCATGCCTGGTGTATTTCGGCGAGTACCAAATATAATAAAAATTTGGGTTTACTCCCTTTAAAGGGCGAAGCCTAATAAATTTAATTGGACCATATTAGTTTTAATGTTTTTGCTAAAATTTGTATAATTTCCTCCACAATATTTACCTTGCCGTCTCGGCACTAGCGTCAGCAATATTATTTTGCGATTATTTAGCAAAATATCCATAGGATGCCCAAGAATAATTCTTGATTAATATAAGCGCACATGCGCATCAAAACTTTTTAAGTTTAAAAAATATGCGGTGGCAGCTAAACTTCTCAGCGCGACGAACTTCAGAAAAAGAGATCGAGCATAGATGCTCGCGACCCGACGACCCTAAATCTGAATTACGATTCGATACTCACCAAGTGGTGAATTGACTGTCGCTTTAAGGGCGTTTTCAGATTGTTATCGTAACTACTCATCGTTGCTGCACTAAGGCGCCTAACTATTTGATTTGAAAAAATTGCAACGGACAAAAATTATGTATGGGGCCATTACACCACCAGATAATCTAACGAGGCTACGAGGCACGATTAGCTGGAATTAGCTTCGCAGATCTTTGGCATGATACGTACCTATTTCTTTGCCTTGTAATGTTTCTAACAGATAGTAAGCCGTACCCACTTTCTTTTTAACTCTACATTTTGTAAATTGAGGGCCTAGTTTCTTATTAAAGTTGTTGGAAAAATTACTGAGATAGAAGTTTCTCTTAAACACCTCTTGCCCTTCTTTATAACTGACCGGCTTAGAACGTAAGTTATATTGGGACGCGTTTCGCTCATAAGCAACTCGACTATTTTGCTTTATATCCTCTCGTAAGTAATGTACATGATCTAGACGGTTCAACAGCGGAGATTCTTCTAGAATGCCTAATTTTTTAGCAAATTATAATCGCTTGCATGATTAACCATGTTGAATCCAAACAAGGCTTTGTAAGGAGAACATCCAATGGCTTGATGCAACGAAGACCTTAACGCGGATGAAATACTCGTTAGCTTGGTATCCCATTCGGTTTGATCAGCTCGAAGATATGATCGAATCGCAGCCAGCAAGGAGCGATTAACCCTCTCAGCTGCGTTGCTCTGAGGAGAATACAGTGCTGTAAAGGTATGCTTGATCCCAAACCTAGTTAAAAACGCTTCAAACTCGTTTGACTTGAACTGAGACCCATTGTCGCTTACGATGGTCTCAGGTACGCCAAATTCGGCGAAAATTCGTTGTCCTAAAAATTCGGTAACAGCTGTGGTTGTGCATTTCTTTAACGGACATAGCCAATGGTATCGGCTGAAATGATCAAGAACAATAAGCAATCCTATATGTCCTTTCTTGCTTCTTGGGTAAGGCCCTAGAATATCAATATACATTTTCTGAAATGGCCTACAAGACACACTTTGTTGCCCCACGTTGGGCGCCAAAAACTTGTAGCGTAGGGAACGCCTTTCGCTTGCATTGACAACGACAGGGTATTGTGGTATTCTCGTTTGTCAAGCAACTTCAGACTGGTCGATCATAACACAGACAGCGGAGCGGGACCCATTGATTCCTAGCTCTAGCGGGAGATGTGGGGGTTTTTGCTGCTGAAGAAATGATTGCTACACCAAGGTTTTATTGTAGAGTCCCTCCTGAAACTAAACCGCGATGAGACGATACTCATCCGAAAACCACATGGCCAAAGTACTAACACTCTTAATAAACTACTATAACAATATAAAAGATGAGAAAAAGAAGCAAGTAATTGTAGTTAAGCCAGAGGGGGGCTTAGGTGTAGTTTGCCATTCCCTCTATCATTACCCTCCCAACCATAGTCTTTCAATAATATTTGCTAAAAGACCCCAAATGTAACTAACTAACTAACTAATTTATCAATTCATTATGCTCCCATGTCATCAGAAAAGGAAAAAAAACTTAATATTCCATCTTTATAATTTCAATTTTAATATGAAGAAAAACTTCCATACTGCATTATGGCTCACAAATGATTACTAATATACGTAACAATTTTATTTGGGTTTAACTACCAACTTATTTGCTTATAATTCATTTTTATTGATGTTTAATTTTTTTTTTGTATATTTATTTCATCCTTCGCTAAAACTATAACTAACGTTAGGAAATAAATTTATTGGCAGTCACCAATATAGCTATTTATTTACTTCATTTTTTTTTTTTTATTTTTTTTTTGCTTTTAACTTACTTTTATTTATTTAGTTAACTAATATAAGAATTGATTAAAATTTAATAAATTTGACTTTCAGTGTATTCAATTTTTTTTATTTTATTTTTGTAAACCTAATGGTCTTCTTAGCCTAGTTAACAAAATTATCTTTTGTTTTTATTTATTCAGGTGAAGTGGTGTATGTATGCATGATGGTTTTAACGTGATTTTTAATTTAGATATTTTACAAGTAATTCATTTTTGTATTTCTTAAGTTTCTTTAAATACGTCGGTTTTAACTCGCATATGGATAGTAAACTTTTATTATTGCTGAAAAAAAATAAAAATGTTGTACAAAAAATCAAACTTCATTTTTTTCCAGTGTATTTATTTCGCGTTTTTTTATTTCACGACATTGGCAAAGTGCGTACGATATTCGCAATTAGAATCGCATGTAAAACGAAATGGCAATAGATATGCAAAAGGTCTGCACGAGTTACTGATAAGCGTTGACTTTGTAACCAATTTTTACACTGGCTAACAAACTTTGTTCACTTACAGCTCGGCGGGCCTCTTGTTTTGTTACGACTCACCCTTTAACAATCCTCGAAGAAGGCCTTCTTGATGATGCGATGTTTTTTTTTTTTTTTTCTTGTTTTTGTTTTAAATAGAAAAGGGGTTATTATAAAATCAATTGCAAATTCACTTTACATGTTTTAAGTTTTAATTTCGTCTTGTGATTACACAAATTTTATTGTTGTTGTTTGTAATTTAGTGTAATATTTTTGTGGTAATTATTTTGTTGCACTATTTATGGTGTTTATTAAGCAACCAAGCAATAATATGTTTTATTACCCGTATGCAAGTTTGACCGTTTGTTGTTGTTGTTTTCTTAGCTTATTCTTTTCGTTCACCTGCACACACATACACCTCATTATCAATGCTGACTTAATTCTTATTTCTTCTTAATTCTGTTTCGTTTTTCGTCTGCATTTGATTTTAACTTTACTTTGTTTTTGTTTTAACTTGTTGGTTTTAGCCTTTTAGCTAGATTAAGATAACATTGGATCAATCACTATTTGCATGTTTGTTATTGTTTTTTTTTTTTTTTTTTAACTTTTTAATTGGTTGTAGTTTTTGACTCGCTTTTTGCGACATGTCTGTTAACTTATATTCTCTCTTTTTTTTTTTTTTTTGTACACTTCTTTTAGCTAGTTTCTCGTTTTGGTGGATTTTAATATTTGTTTGTCTTATGATACACTCGTTTTAATTTGTTTTTTTAGCTTTGTTTGGGGGGTTAGCACTAGTTATAATTGCCGACGGCTCTGGAGACTTCTATGATTAATTTTGGGTGGTATTGCTGCTCTCTCCTGAAATTATTCCGATGCTGAGCCATGCCTGGTGTATTTCGGCGAGTACCAAATATAATAAAAATTTGGGTTTACTCCCTTTAAAGGGCGAAGCCTAATAAATTTAATTGGACCATATTAGTTTTAATGTTTTTGCTAAAATTTGTATAATTTCCTCCACAATATTTACCTTGCCGTCTCGGCACTAGCGTCAGCAATATTATTTTGCGATTATTTAGCAAAATATCCATAGGATGCCCAAGAATAATTCTTGATTAATATAAGCGCACATGCGCATCAAAACTTTTAAGTTTAAAAAATATGCGGTGGCAGCTAATCTTCTCAGCGCGACGAACTTCAGAAAAAGAGATCGAGCATAGACGCTCGCGACCCGACGACCCTAAATCTGAATTACGATTCGATACTCACCAAGTGGTGAATTGACTGTCGCTTTAAGGGCGTTTTCAGATTGTTATCGTAACTACTCATCGTTGCTGCACTAAGGCGCCTAACTATTTGATTTGAAAAAATTGCAACGGACAAAAATTATGTATGGGGCCATTACAATCTTGAGGTAATACTTTCTCTAAAGGAATATAAACATCAAAATGTCCATTCATTAATAGACCGGTAAAACGCAATCTTTTTACAGGATGCATAATATTTCCAATTGCTTGTAATAAATTTCCTTTTTGAAAAACTTAAAAATTTACAGCATACATTTCTGCTGCTGCTTGAAGCTCACATGCAGTACCATAAATATATGAATTTGACATAGCGCACTCATATTGTTTAGAAGAGCTATAACACTCCACTCCCAAATAAAAGGTAGAAAATAGATCTGAAATGACCGGCTTCATCACCAATTATGGCAACAACTGAATGCGCCACCAATATGTCTTTTTATAGACGCCCTCCTTTTTCAAATATATATTTGCTTAATTGTAGCCCACTCGATCGCATTGAATGGGTTGATGATTTAGGTATCCTTTTTGACCCAAAACTTAGCAAGCATATCTCTTCAGTTGCAAATCGAGCCTCTAGTACCTTGGGGTTCATTAAGCGCGGGTCGAAAGAATTTGACTATCCCTCCATAACCAAAACACTATATACTTCTCTGGTACGTCCTATTCTTGAATATGGATCTTGTATCTGGTATCCCAATTACAGGATTAACCAGGATATAATAGAATCAGTACAAAAACAATTTTTGCTCTTTGCCCTTAGGAGATTTAACTGGGATACTAACATTAACCTACCACAGTATATTTTTACTAAAAAATCTTCCTTCTCTTTCTGATTGCAGAACAATGCTAGTAGTCTTTTATACAAGCTAATAAATGGTGAAATTGATTCCTCTGAATTAATCAGTCTGTTTAGTCAAAGATATACGCAAACAATGAATGTGCGCTTTAAGTACATTGTTCAGGGTATCTCCTAGTCGAGATTTCACGAGATTTTTCGACTAGTGCCTTTATACTTGCTACATATATCTTTGTTACTTTTTCGGTAACTGACAACCGATAAAACCATATATTTGTACATTCTTAGAGGTCGATTTACCAAATTTACCACAAATATAGCTAGTCACGTCCCTCAAAAGCTGCACCAAAATTTTTGATTCCACGTCCACTTATTTCGCCTCCAGCTTCCCTGCTCTTTAAAAATGGCAATGAGCCAACGAATTTAGTGTCAAGATATATAATGACGTTCTCCTAAAAACTGCATTAAAGCTTTGGATGCCATGCAAACACCTGCCGCCCCTATCCCCCGACTTTATATTCCCCTCTTTTTGAGCTCGGGTCACCAAATTTGGTAGGAATATAGATGGCTACATCTTACTAAGATCTGCATACAAAATTTGGATTTGCATGTATCTTTAAGAGTTTTTGAGCTAGTCACCAAATTTTGTATAAAGATTGATAATAAGATTTCCCAAACATCTACACAAAAATTTTGATGGCAAGCCCACTCCTTCCGCCACCAGCCCACTTTCAATAATAAGAGTGCATGTATCTTTCAGAGTTTCTGTTCACGATAATCTGTTTTGCGACTTTGACATTTACAGAGCCCATTAACAGCGATGTTTTTATCGAAAAAGTGTTCAAACGAACAGTTAATCTTCAGTAATTATTGACTTTCAGTTTATTTTAGTTAATTCCTAATGGGAAAATACACGCAAATTGAACCTCGGTCACTGTTAACTGAGCAAAGCTGAAAATAACTGAGCAGTGGAAAGACCCTTTTAGTCACAGATATACACAAATAAACTGAACGCGTTTAGAATAGGGTTGATTGTATCTTCTGGTCGACTTGAGCCTTTCAACTTCTTAAATTATCCGTTTTAAGTACAAGGATTGGGTAAGAAGCAATCACGAGCAATGCTGCGCCAAAAAAGGCTAGCACTCAAAATCGGTAGAGTGTATAATTTTCGCTACAATTGTCATCAGCACCGCGCATCCATACGAGACATCATCGTTGATATAGTCAGTAGATTAAAGTCCAATTTCTCAAAGTCCAGTTAAACTTGCAGTTAGTTGACTTCGGAATAACTTTGTATGCTCGAGCTATCTGGGAGTTACGCAATTTGGTTTTCTCAAAGACAAAGTTACCTATCATTGGTATATTACTATCGCCAACCTTACCGGGAAATTCAAACTGATGCGTGTCGCATATAAAAATGTATATGCAATTACTTTCTCTAAGCCCTGTTGTAAACGGCAACGGTGAAAACACTTTTCTGTTGTTGAGGAGCATGTGTTTGTAGACCTAGAGGACTCAAATAAACATTTTGCCATTTTTCAATAATAAAATAAATAAACAATGCTAGTGTCAGCTTGAGTCAGCAATTCGCCTTAGGATAATTGTATCGATAGTTCTATCGGGACTTAACAGCGATCACTAACCAAATAATGTTATAGATGGGACATTTCTAGTACTGTTTTGGTTTCCACTAAACTGTGAACGAGAGTGACCCATGATTGTTAACATAATGTTATGCTCGCTCAAAATGTTAACTCATAGCAGAGAGACCCAAGTTTGTTTCAGTTGGTATTCACTTTCAGCGGCTTTTAGGGGAAAGGGGGAAGCGGCGGCGGAAAGCAAGCAACGGTTAAAATACATTAGTATTTGTATACGTGTGCATTTGCTTCATACTTTGGTGGGCTAGCAATGTTTGAGATTTTACACTTTTGTCATTTTCGATGCCCTGCATACGCATGTGTGTGTGCATGAATGTATATGCAGAATGTTTATATGTATGCGAGCCATTTGTTTTGGAATTTATTGACCTGCCTCAACATATATGATTTAATTTCTAACAGGTCAAGGGCAGGCTTTTGGGATTGCAAATATTCTTTTTAGATTTAAAAAATTTAAAAATATTTGGCCGACTATTTTAATTAAGTACATTTATTTATTTTACAAATATTTTTTGTATAGATTATACCACACAACTAAAAATATGTACTTAGGTTCATTCTGCATATACATTCATGCACACACACATGCGTATGCAGGGCATCGAAAAAGACAAAAGTGCAAAATCTCAAACATTGCTAGCCCACCAAAGTATGAATGCCCAGCATATTTATTAAGACTGACTAGGAGATACCCTATGCCCTTAACATTATTCGTTCATATATTGGCAAATCGACACGCACATTGATGCTAAACAAGAAAATATATATATAATGGGGCCGTAAATAATTTCCTTCTGCCTGTTACATACATTAGCACAGGCCAATATACCCGTTCCATCAATAGAAAAGTTATAAGTCCTCATCTAATTTCACAACAAGCGGCAGCGTGATGTGTGTGTACTCAAGAATGATCATTTATGTATGTATGTATATCTATCATTCGAGTGTATACACATCGAGAATGGGCAAATGCAATAACAGCACTTGCTGGTGGCTGAGACGCAAAAACAGCACAACGTAAAAACTACCCTTTGTTTGAATATTCAATTATTACATTATTATTATATTATTATATAAAATTTATTTTAAGTATTCAAATACATACAAAACAAGTTTATTTTATTTCATATTTATTATGTTATATTCAACGTGTTAGATGATTTAATAATGCCCTACCTAATATCCAAAATATTAATAAACATATATTATACATATCATATTGCTTTTATCTAGTTATTAAACGAAATTTAAAATAAAGTCAAACTACCCTTCCTTGCTAGGCAGCAACAAGCGGATTGAAACAAAAACCTCGGCAAAGCTTGCCCAGCAAAATATGAAGCAAATGCACACGTATACAAATACAAATGTATTTTTACCGCCACTTCCCCCTTTCCCCTAAAAGCCGCTGAAAGTGAATACAAACTGAAACAGACTTGGGTCTCTCTGCTATGTGTTAACATTTTGAGCGAGCATAACATAATGTTAACAATCATGGGTCACTCTCGTTCACAGTTTAGTGGAAACCAAAACAGTACTAGAAATGTCCCATCTATAACATTATTTGGTTAGTGCAGCTATATAGCCGTCAGTGCCAATGAGTATTAAAACCAAGAGACGATGATAGCACAAAAGTACTCATTTGGTTTTCTACACGATGGTGAGCTGAATCTGGCTCGGCCAAAGTAACGAGAGCGGCAATTTCTCCTTGACGAATCAGCTGGCATGGTTTTCGTTCTTGCCGTTTTGCTGTGGCTGCGCGCCATATTTGAATTGTATAATAATATATAATAATTGAATGTATAAAAATCATTGTTTTTAAAATTCTTAAAATTTATTGAAACTAATTTAAATTAATAAAAATGTAAATCTCAAATAATTAATTGAAATTCATAAAATAAAAATAGAAGTTTTGTTATTATTGCGATGGAAATTATTAAAAATTTCCCCACTAGGCACAAAACAAAATATTATTCGCTTTTAATTATTGTATGTATAAAATATTTGTTTATTTTTTGCATTTACTAGCTTTGTCTTGATTTTCATAATTTTTATCTGTCTCTATGCCCTTGAATAAGCAATTGTGTGTACATGACACACCTTGCTTTCAAATTTACAGACCTTCCGCAACAATAGTAATTTATCAGATACATGTAAATATATAAATAGCGCAAATATGTATATTTTATTGCTTTTATTTTTAATTGATTTTAAAAATATATTAAAATCATGTTTTATGTTACTAGTTAATAATAAAATTACATACTGCCGCTTCACACGCAAAGGTCGTGGGTTCAAACCCCTGACCGAGACATTCTTTTTTATTGTTTTTTAAAATAATAAATATTTTTTAACTTTCCCTACATTCATTTTTACATACTAATACATTTTTACCATCTAAACTTGACACACTGTCTGTGCTTGCTTTGTTTTTGTTTTGGGCGAGTTCGTCTATTTTGCAAACGCACCAGCCGCTTATTCGGCAAAGGGTAAAGCAAAATATCTATTTATAGCTTTCAAGGACAGTCAAATGTAAGAATAAGAAGTGAGCAAACGCCACTAGCCAGCTGGGCGTGCGCTTACGTTTGCTAGGGCGCATACAAAAAGCAAGTGCAGCTGGCTTTGGCTGTCTATTATAGGACAGGGGGCGCCAGCGGAAAGCAAGTAATGGTAAAAAAATGCATCAGTATTTGTATACGTGTGCATTTTGTCTCGATTCTTGCTGGGCTAGCTTTGCCGAGATTTTTGGATTTTTCCTGTCTCATGCCCTTGCATATGCAAGTGTGTGCATACATGTACATGTACACGCAGTACGTTAAAGTGTATGCGTAGCAATTCATTGTTTCGGCATTTTTTTACCTACCACAACATTTAGGATTTTGTATATACATATTTATAAAATGCAAATATGTATATTTTTTTATTAAATATATATTTATTATTATTAAATACCTTTTAAAATTTGTACATGTTTATTCTATTTTAAGTTATAACTTATGTTTAAATTACAAAGATATATAATTATGTACTGTCGGCCCAAGAATGTTAATAGCAAATAAACATGAAATTCCGTCGGCATTTCGATATTTATTTAATTGTTTAGATTCAATTAATTTGTTTTTGGTGCATATAATATAATTATATTTAAAGTAATTTTTATTTTAAAACAACATAAATTATTATCTACTTGCTTAGTAAATGCCGGTAGCCAATAGTACAAAGTACAAATAAGAGTAGAAAAAATAGAATGCTCTAGTTAAAAAAAGTCGACTAGGAGATACCATAAGTCCTACACATTTTCCGTACATATATGGCCAAATCGACTCGCCTTATGATGCTGATCAAGAATATATATATATATATATATTTGAGTCCGAAATATTTCCTTTTGAATGTTACATACATTCGTACAAGCCAATATACCCGTCTCGTTTATAGAAAATCAAAATGTTCTCGTCTACTTTCACAACAGGCAGCAGCGTTTTGTGTGTATACACATCGAGAATGGGCAAATTCAAAAGAGCAAAACAACAACACTTTGCCGGTTGCTGAGAAGCACAAACAGCACAAAGTAAATCTACCCTTTGTTCCAATATTCAATTATAGTCAATAAAACCACTTAATAAATAATTTTCAAATAAATACAACTTGTTTTAAGTATTTAAATACAAAATAAGATTATTTTATTGCGTATTTATTATTTTTTGTTCAACTTTATAAATGAATTATTATGCTCAAAAATATAAGCAAACATGTACTATGAATGTCATATTTATTTATCTTGCGTTTATCTATTTTATTACGCAAAGTTTATTTAAAGTCAAACTACCCTCCCTTGCTAGGGGGTAGCAGAAAGCGATTGAATCAAAACTCTAAAATTGCCAAACTGAGTTTCTGTAACAACAGCAAGAGAAATGAAGGACGGCAACGTATAATCTGTTCACATGCCTCACACTTTCAGCCATTATGGCTGTTTAGTTAGACACGAAACAAATACTACAAAAATTATGGCAAGTTATGGACTACAGGTCACTTCCCCAGGCACCAGCTGGCTGTCGACGAGTACTTTGAACGAAACATAAGCAAACGGGTTGGTTACTCGTTGGACCGAGCTAGCTTGGCGCACCATCTGTTTCGATTACGAGTACTTTTGTGCTATTATCGTCTCTTGGTTTTTAATATTTCATTTCCTAATATCTGGAAAGAATCATTTATTATTCCGCTCCATAAAAAGGAGACATGTCTAATGTTCAAAATTATAGGGGTATATCCAAGTTGTCTGCTATACCAAAAATGTTTGAGAAATTAAGAACTTCTCAATTACAACATTTTGCAGATCTTTAATTTCACCGTGCCAGCATGGATTCATGAAACAAAGATCTACTACCACTAACCTGTTGGAATTTACTTCACTAGTTGTTAATGGCTTTCAAAATAAAATGCAAACGGATGTTATTAACACTGATTTCAGCAAGGCATTTGACTCGGTTAATCACTACCTTTTACTTCATAAACTTCAACTGTTAGGTTTCCCAAGCAATCTTATTCGGTGGATAAGGGAATATTTAATTCATAGAACACAGAGAGTCAGTTTTAATGTAGCTGTCTCTAAGGTGGTTCATGTCACTTCCGGTGTTCCGCAAGGAAGTCACCTTGGACCTTTATTATTTACACTGTTCATCAATGATCTCCCATCTGTAATTAGCCATTATCGAGTGCTGATGTATGCTGACGATGTAAAATTATGCATGTCAGGTACTGCTCTGTTGTCTGCTCAAAAATTACAAACTGATTTAGATAATTTTCAAAAGTGGTGTCGTGTTAACTTACTAAATCTTAATTGCAATAAATGTAAAGACATGTCTTTTTTTAGACGCCTTCCTTTTTCAAATATTTATTTTTGAAATTTTTTACCCATTGCTCTTCAAGCATGTTACTCTAATTATGGTATTCATAATCCTTTCCGTATTTTATGTTCAAACTATAACGATTTATCCCATTTAATAAATAGTGCCACTTCTATTGGTTCTCTTAAAAGCTAGTTTTGTGTCATGTTCGCGATCTACGTAACCGCACGTTATGCGGTGTGCCCCTCGGTCAGTCGGGCGGGAGGTGGTTGCATTTTGCTTGGGTCCGCGCGTTAACAAGCCGGTGCTTGGTATCGTTGGGCCACTTGATTGTACTGTTCGTTAGTACATCTACGTCCAAATATAAAAACACCACTAATATCTAAAGTTCCAATAGACATATTTTAATTTGGCTGTGAGTCAATTGACTCCACGTTACAGTGTCTATACGTAAGTATAGAATTCAATTAAATTGAATATACCAACTTATATTATTTTAATAGAATATTCAGACTGCTTAGTTTTATTTGATTTTAAAATGCACTTAAGCAGTGTCTCTATAACCATTATATAATAAGCAAAATAGAAGACAACAATATACGCACGCACACACATATGGAATAAAACTATAAAATATATATCTTTGTGTATTTTCCTTTGTTGTCACCCCACTCTACCCTTTTCCACCCTTTTCAGCGGGTAGTCGAAGCCCCTGGCTTCGGGTCACCTCACCGTACGGCCCACATGGGACTGACGCGAGGATCAGAATAGCGAATCTTCTGAGTTGTACTCTAGATTCTGCGATTTCTGCTTATTGGTCGGTTCCGTGTGTAGCGACAATCGGGTAATACCCGTGCGTTGCAGGTTGTGGCGGGCTTGGGTACAGGAGTCTGCGACGCATTCCGAGTCTTACTCTTGCGCCTCAGATCCTCGTCTGGGTAAACTGCACGCGTCCAAGAGACGCGTCCGGTGAGTGAGAGCTGGTCGAGCGGGACAAAGTGGTCACTTGGTAGAGGCTTCCGGATTTTACCCTCAGCCGAACCAGGCGAGGCTACTTCTTCCCAATCCTGTTCGCGTCCCCGAAGCCTCCTGGTTTTACGCCTGCTCGACGCCGATGGGTGGTCCGAGGAAAAAAGATTGAGGAGTCTTCCAGGTTATCTCAGTCTCAGTCTCTTCCCTTAGCCCACTCTGAAGGTGTCGACCCGAGATACCGTACTACCCCTCCGACCCCTATAAGTCTGCGTATTGGTGTTCGACTTCGGTGCGGCTCACTCCAGGGTTCCGGCACTTTTACAAATAATCTGTAAAATGACCCAGGACGCGATTAAAACGCCGACCTCGGCCTTACAATATGCACTTAAGCAGTGTCTTTATATTTATTATATAATAAAAAAAGACAACAATATATAATGTTGCTTCAATTATTAAGTCTAAAATCGACTTGTTTTTCTTGTTTTTTAAAAAACTTTAAATATTTATTATAACGTATCATTAAATACGTATTTTAAATGCATGTATATATATATAACACGAAAATCAGACTATTAAAAAACTCACTGATCAAAAATCAACTTTGTTTGTTAACATTTAGTATAAAATAAAATGCATAACAAATTCCCTTACCATTGTATGTAAAAATATAAAGTGGGAAAGAGCATTATAGTTATTCCTCTAAGCAACATACAACGCTTGCACTTAAGAGCTAGGTGTGGGTGGTGCAAATTAGGCAATGCCATTCCCTTAACTGCAGCCTCTTAGTTATGTTTAGCTAAGCCTAGCTTAGTGAGAGCGGAGGAGGTAGGGATCATGATGAAACTATAATAAGGTGTTCTATTCCGCTGTGGCGGCGTACTTATATTTTAAAGAGAGCAGTGAGCAAGAGATGATAGCTATGATTTCATATACTGCACTGCTTGTGTTTGTATTATTATTAGCTGCAGAAAAATATTAAACACAAAAACACGAAAACAAACACAAACTTAAAAGAAAATATCACAATTCGGTGTGTATTTGCATGCATTATACTAAAAAACAAATCATAAGCAAGCATTTTCCGCAGCACGACAGCTTACCTCCAAGCTGCAATGCATACTGACAAAAACTAAGCACATCCAAAGAGAGCAGGATCGCGGAATAGAACACCGTATTATTGTTTCACCATGGTGGGGATATTAATATTTATATTTTACATGCAGAGCGCGCTCATAAACAAAAGAGTGAGCGTAAATGGACAACAACAAAGCGCATGATTGCATTCAAATTATTTGATATCAGCGGCAGTCATAAGAGCGACTCGCGCGCTGATCAAGTTTTAAGCCGCTCTTTGCGAGCGCGACTTACGCGTACGTTGCAAAAATGCATAGCTCAGCTGTGTATGCTGCTTGCAGTGAGTAACATTTACCATTACATTTCTTCTTCTTTGTTGTTCTCTCTGTTATCTAACTGTGGCTACAAAATATAAGAAAACTTTGGTTTGCAAGCAATCGTTGCGTAAAGTATACTTTTATACCCCGAACCCATAAAATGGGTAAGAAGCCGAGTCGATATAGGCATGTCCGTCTGTCCGTCCGTCCGTATGTATGATTGGAATATTTTGTGGAAATTTCAGCCTTCTAGCTCTTTTCGTTTAGGCTGTGGCAATGTCGACAATCAGGACAAACTTTTTAATATTGAACAGCATTTTGTAATTCAATGCGAATATTTTCGGTGTCTGCGCTACTGCTGCCTGGATTAAAAAAATGCCATTTAAAAGCTTTAAATATATGTTTGGGAGTCTTGCGCTTCTAAATAGTGGTTGATTCTTCAGTTATAATTGAGATAATGAGGGTATTCAACAGTTCGTTTCATCGTTTCATGTTTCAAGCGTCCGGCAACAACAACTTACAAGGAAAATATTCTTGAAACCATGAAACACCCTAGCCTATGTATACAAAAGTTGTTTCATGTTTCATGAAAGTGAAGATAAGAAGAGCACGATATTTAATCGGTATTTGCAGTCGATGCCTCGCGATGTTCAGTATTTTTCAGTATATTTGGTGTATTTTTGTGCAAAGAAGTATGAAAACAACTGATTAATGGCCGCCGCAAACAAAAGTAATTTATATTGGTTTTGTTTGATAAAATAAACTCGAATTATCTCATATATAACTGAAGAATAAACTACTATTTAGAAGGCAAGACTCCCAAACATATATTTAAAGCATTTAAATGGCATTTTTTCTTAATCCAGGCAGCTGTAGTGCTGAAAATATGAAACGCAAAGGCCGTTCACGAGCTATGCGTTTCATCCATGAAACATGAAACGATGAAACGGATCTGTTGAACACCGCTAATGACTTGTTTATTTTTATCAAACCAAACCAGTTTAAATTACTTTTGTTTGCTGCGGCCATACTTTTATACGTTTTTGCACAAAAATACACCAAATATACTGAAAAATACTGAACATCGCGATGCATCGATAGCAAATATCGCTTAAATATCGTACACTTCCCATCTTTACTTTCATGAAACATGAAAAACTTTTTGTATACATAGGCTGGGGTGTTTTCTCGTTTCAAGAAATTTTTCTATGTAAGTTGTTGTTCTCGGTTCAACTATGAAATATGAAACGAAGAACGAGCTGTTGGACACCACTATTATATTTTTAGGGACGTTTAACGCGCAACTTGTTCGCTCAAGGGGTTTAGAGAAAAAGCATGTGACTGGGGTCCAAAGATCTAAAAAAATCTTTCGTTCTCACAGATGGCGCTAGGTGCGAAACGCAACAAATTATTGCCCACTTTTAGAGAAAAAAAAAAACTTTTAGAATCTCGACAAACGAAACATTGCCAACCGTCCATTAATGAATGGACATTTTGATGTCTATATTCCTTTAGAGGAAATATTAACTCAAGATTCTGATACGTCAAGTGATTGTAAAACTGGAAATGCTAAAAATCCCGTTAATAGACGTAGTCGGTTCACCGACATAACAAAAAAATGGTTGTCTGTAAAGTCGGTTTACGGACGATAAGTTTACGTGATAACGTCGTAAGAAAACATTGATGAAATAAATTTTTTCATTCCTGCTGAAATTTTAAATATCCTTCTTGAAAAGGTTATACGAAAAATGTAAATTATATTTAGAATTCTCCAATTTGCTTCATTTTGTTAAGGATATGACGATGATAGGAAAAGTAAGAAATAAAGTCAAATCAATGGATGTTCCTCTCAGCGTTGTTGAATCATTAACATCTGAAACGCATTCGAGATTGTACGTATCTTTCATGAATTTCAGAAATGTGTCATCGCTTTTCACATTTGTGATGAAGTCTCCGCAAGGAAGAATGGTTACATCGGCATCAATATTCATCAAGAACGGTGGCACATACTGGCTGTTGTGAACATATGGGAAATTCAGCAACATACCAATGTTTGGATTTCGCTTCAGGATGAATATAGAGCGGCAGCAAGTACAAATTTAAACGATGTATCCGCAGTGAAACATGTATTTCGGCCAATATCCACGGAGTGAGCAGACAAACGCTGAGAGTTAATGTTTGTCCTACAATTTGTCCAGCGTTGTTAGCATCATCACATAATTTTACTGCTTTCTTAGTGATTGTTTGAAGTCTACGTTATTGGTGTATGAGCTGTCGTTGTGTACCACTTTGAAGGTCGTTTGACCTTGCCCCTGAAGATAAGATGATCAGCAGCTTTGCGTAGTTTGTAGTTTTTTTTTTTTTTAAACTTTGCTATTTATTTTTGATTATTTCCCTTAATGTATAAAAACAAGGAACTGAAGAAAAGTTTACAAATCTTACAAACATTAATTACAACAGTTACTTTTTTGAACTGGTAGGGTGGAAACGCGTTCCTCAACTCATCGCTGGGTAGGAAGATCATTACGATGGAGGCGGGATCGGCCGCACGTGTTTGTGAGCCCTCCCGGATTGTTTGGGTGCGATGAGCTTTCTCAAGTACCTTTCCTTTGTGTTCCGCTATGACTTTCCTGACCGGTGGTACGTTTAAGTCCCTTGTATGTTTTCGTTGCGAACGTACCATTGCCCCGGTGATAGTTCTCAGGATTTTCGACTGGGCTCTTTGCACGATGTCAATGTTACTGCTGCAGCGTTACCCCATAGCTGGCAGCCATAGGTCCAGATTGGTTTCAAAACGGGGTTGAGAGCAGAACCTTGAATCCAGACTTAGCGGAGAGCGAGCGTTGATAAGCCAATGGAGGCTATTGGCTTTGAGTTTAAGCTGTGTTCTCTTAGCTTCGATGTGCCTGCGCCATGTAAGTCTTCTGTCCAGTGTACTCCCAGGTACGTTACTTCGTTTGCTTTCGGGAGTGGGTGTTGTTAAGCGTGAGTGATGGACAGTCTTGCCTGGTTAAGGTAAAAGTTACATATTTACGGTTTTGTTCGTTTACCTTAATTCGCCAGTCGGATAGCCAGTTTCACGTTAACGATGTGACGAGCAAGTTGTGATGTTGCTTAGTGGGCATCTGGAGCGGCTAATTAGCTGTATCGTCAGCCAAAGGTTGATGTTGTTAGGCCTCTGCATGTTGGGATGTCTGCTGTGTAGAGTACGTAAAAGTGTCGGCCCAAGTACGCTGCCTGAGGAACGCCAGCTTCAATACGGTGTTCGTCGGATGTGCAGAGTTGCATGTTACTGCAAACTCCCTGTCGTAAGAGGTACGACTGTAACAGTTTATGTGTGTTGACTGGGGAGCGTTGTTTTGATCTTGTACATCAGACCTTCCAACCAGACTCTGTCCGAACGCCTGAGACATATCCAAAAATATTGCGGTGCAGTATTCTCGGTTTTCGAACGCGCCTCGTATTTCTGATGTTATGCGGTTGACCTGCTCAATAGTTCCGTGTTTTTCACGAAAGACCGAATTGATGTGATGGGATTATGTTATTAAGATTCAGGAATTGATTAATCCGAGACAGCAAACATTTTTCGAAGAGTTTTGATAGACACGATAAAAGGCTTATAGGTCTATAGCCGACGAGGGAACTGTTCTATTCCTTACAAGCTTTGGAATCATTATGATGATAGACTCTTTTCCATCTCTCTGGAAAGTGGCCGAGTTGTGTGATTGCGTTGAATGACTTGTGCAATGATGCAGACTCCACAATAGGGAAGCTCAATGATCATCTTTGGGGACATTAAGTCCCAGCCCGAGGATTTTGGGTTTAGATGCTGGTTGATAATTCTTGCGACTTCATTCGGGCGGAATCACTATTGGCTCATGTTGAAGGGGAGAGTCGTTTATAACGGTGGGGGAGTGCGAACGCGTTTGTAGCAGGATTAGGTTGGAAAACATTTTGCAGATGTACCGCAAAAAGTTTTGGCTCTGTCTTCATCGCTCGGGCCCGGCCGCCTGCATTGATTTCTTAGGGGCATCACTGTTTCTGTCGGTGGACTTTGTGAGTTGGGTGAGCTTTCCACAAAGAGTTTTAGTGCCAGATGTTGATAGTTGCTCAATGTATCGGCGTTGGGCATATTCTTCTTCTCCTTTAACGCTTTGGTGAGTTTACGTGTGGCTCTTCTTAGATTTTGCTTTGCTGACGGCGATCTGTGGGATTGCCAATGTCGCCTGAGGCGCCTGCTTTCCATGAACGAGGCTGTTCAATTTAGGGGTTTGTTGTCATTTGGGCTTGTACTGCATTTACTGGTGTTGGTGTTGAGATGCGAGCTGCTTCATTGAAGACTGACTAAGTTTGTTTGCCATAGAATCGATGTCAGCTTCGCATTCAGATGCGGATCCAGTTCAATGTGTGAACTTATATATTTTTTTGTAGTTTGCTTCAGTTAGTTTTTTGTGGTCTGGTCAACTTACCGGGGCGATTACAAACTCTGGGTAGCTTAGTAATTGTATAAGAACAGGCGAGTGGTCGGATGAAAGATCCGAGAGGCTTTCGGCGCTTATCAGACTGCAGGGACTATTTTTGGTAACTGCAATATCAATCAAGTCGGGTAGTTTCTTGGGGTCTGTGGGCCAGTAAGTTGGTGTGCCAGGAGAGACGTGGCCGAGCCTGTTGTTTACTTTTACAAGTGCGTTGTACGGCTGCTTTCCCTTTGGATTACACAAGGGACGAGATCCCCAGTGTGTGTGCTTGGCGTTATAGTCTCCTGCTACTATAAAGTGTTCTCCCAATGAGTTGAAAAATTCCATAAATTGGTCTTCAGATATGGTGAATCGAGGGGGCAGTAGACGGCGTCTAGTGCAATTTGGTTACCACTATCAAGATGTATTTTTAAAGATGTGGCCAAACAATTGTGGTAGTTTGCTGCCGCATCTAAGTCCGCCGTGTGCCTTACCATCGGGATGATTGGTTCCGTAGAATGTGTATCCGCTTATTGTAAAATTATATTTGTTTGTAAGGTGTGTTTCGGAGAGTAGCATAACGTCGATGTGCTTGTCGAGTAGGAATTGAGCTGACTCAAGTTTATGTTGTGAAACGCCATTAGCATTCCACATAGATATACGTAGCGATTATTTGATTATTTTGACTGTTGTGATACAAGCAATTGTAGCAAAAGACTTTGATTTCGCATTAAATCTTGCATAGTTGTGCGCATAAATGACATAAACTCTATCAAGCTCTGCTGCAGCGTAAATATCATTGCTTCAAAGTTGCTTTGTTTCTTGCTGGCTTGTTGTGTACGGTTGGAGGCAGAGGACACACCAGTCTTAAGGCGCTTGCAAAGTCACGTTTTAGATACGGATACGGGGCCAAGGAGGACCTGGCTGCAGTCGAAGAAGACGTCTGGGTTGCTTTTCGATGGATGTAGTTAGGCTGTGCGCTTTGCGTGCGTGCTGTGTTCACGCTGGTGGATGCGAGACTTAAGTTCTTTGTAAATTGGGCCTTAGTCTTAGTAGCTGTGTGATTGCCGCCGCAGTTGCCGCCCTTTTTTTCTGGGCAGTCACCTTGAGTCCTAGGAAGCGCGACGACTATAAGATCGCTACAAACTACACATCCCCGGCACCAGTGTGCAGTAAGCCATGTGTGGCCGTATTCTTGGCAGTTCTGCATTGTACCGGGCCGTTGCCTTTTATGTGGCTCTTCAACGGTGATTCTACGTTGCAGTAGAAACTGAAGCTTGTAGATGGAGTGCGCCTCATATTTTTAGTTAACTGCGTCTCAGGCTCAAGTTCAACTTGGAAAAGTGGTTGCGGCTGTCTGTTCTTGTTAAGGATATTGAAAACTTTTTAACGCGGAATCCTTTCTCATTTAGCGCCTCTTGGATTTCATTCGGCGTGACATCCGACTCTATACCTTTAAGTACAACTTGCTGGCCCTTGCTGCTTTTAGTTGGTACGTGTAAGTTTTTTGCTTTCCTTTAAGTATTTTGACTAAACTCTAAAGTTGTCTTCGGTCTTTGTCTGCACTTTAATCTCCTGGATGTTACCCCTCATTAGGGGAATGATGTGGAAATTATCTTGACCAATTAGCTCTACGACTTTGTTTACAAAAAACTTGAGCATTTCTCTCGAATGAATATTGGTGGTGGCTTTACCTTTTTTTTGTCGCCTCCAACTGATTCTGGCAACAGATCGACAGCATTATCTGCTAAGATTTGAAATCTATTGGTGTTTGGACTTTCCCTTGAAGGTTGCCACGAGAGATTTTCGATTTAATTGTAGACTTTTGGGGCTCAACTTACGCTTTATCTGTATGTAGCGATCCGCACCTGTCTGTATGGCCCGGCTTTACATTTGCATTGGCTGCGGAATGTTTTGCTGACGGCGCGTCAGTCTTTGTGTTTTGAGAGAGGGCCGTCGGCACCGGTGCAATTGTTGTTGCAGTAGCTGTTTCAGCCGTCGTGGACAGAAGAGACAGGAGCATGATCGAACTCTGTCGCGTGCTACGTGCAAGAGTTCGGTGGTCGTGTTAGGTGTAATTCTGACGCGCGCAGTCGGATTTCGTCGAGGAGTAGGGACGGAGGGGAGCACGAACGTGCACTGTCGTGCGCTGAGCAAGAGTTCTTTGCTCTCTCGCGCTCAGTTTCTTCGGCGACATAGGCAAAGTACGCGTTGTTCCGTTGCGAGAGCCGTCATCGTCTTTATCGCGCTGTCGCTGAGAGCGAACGTCGTGCTGGCTCATTGTCAGCGAGCAGGGTTAAGCTACTGATTTTTATCTATTATTTAGTTTTGTTTATTTGTAGATAGTTGGATTGTGTTCACAAAATATTGTAGTTGTGCTGTCTTTCGGCATTCGTTTACCTCGCAGCTATCGCCTGTGCAGGAGTTCTGGATGCTATCGGTGTCTGTAATCACGTTGTTTGTGCCTTTAATTTTGGAGCCGCGGTTGTTGGTAGCTCAATGAATGGCGTTGCGCTGACGTGGATGCGGCTTGGCGTCCTGCGCCTCCGTGAGAACATTATACTTGAAGGTAGTGGCAGATCCATGAAATCCCATGGTTCGTCAGGTTGGTCTGCCATGGTGTGATTCTAAGCGGTTCAATAATCAAATAACAAATATGTATATAGTAAAACAGTTCCGTGTATGTTTCAAAAATGACAGTTTGCGACTTGGGATGTGCAACCACTTTATCGATAACAGAATATCGATATTTAAAAAAAAAAAAAAATTGTCGTATAAATCAGGTATTATTTTTGTTTAACATACAAGAGACCTTATGCTTAGAATTATTTAAAATCTGTCTGATCATTATGTGAAACTATAGTCTGAGACAAGCTATTGGTTTATAAATAACTCTATGCTCAATTAAAAATTAATGTTAATTTTGAAGGAAAGGAAGCGTACGAAAATGTGAAAATAACTAGATCAAGCACTACACCATATATATGCATCATACAGTCACACGTCAAAAAAGAGCATGGAAACATTCAGTTTGAAAAATATTTTGATAAAAATAGGGATAAGCACATAGAAGCATCAAAAGATTTCAGGTTAATCAGGAAAAGAAAATATTAAATACTTTGCTATAATATGTTGTTAAATATTTTTTAATTCATTTATTTTCATATCAATCTACTATTCCCAACATTTATATAAACTATCTGCACAGCGAAGCAAGCAGTTGCACTTACTATTTTAACATTAAGTTTCATGTCTTAAAATTAATCTCTGACACGTCCTTCCGGGCTCTTACGCGTCCTCGTGTACAATGCTCTACACCAGATTGGCATCACGTCTCGCTTCATGAATAAACGAGAACTTCATTTCATAATTCAAATCAAACTTAATCACGTATGGCACGATCATTGGTTCATTTTCTTAACTGTTACCGCATGTGTCTTCAAACGTCAACTTTTCACTCAAACTCGCCCGTTTGGCTCATTGTCCAAATCACAGCACGGTTATCAGGTTCTTGCCACCACCAGTGACGAACAATGACACCCATCATTGGCATGCCCATTGTCGCCAGGACGTAGCCCCTGCGTGCGATGTCCTCTATATTTCACATATCAGAGGTGACTCCTTGACCATCGTCTTTTTTCACCGTGGTGAACTTCATCATCAAACTCAAGGTCAACTTGCTCATCTGTGAACGCAAACTCTCATGTTACATACTTATATGTCCTTTTACTAGTCAATGACTTTAAATGTAACGGACAGCGTCAAGCAACTTAATCTCCACAAATGGTCCCTTAAACTTGAGGCTGCAACTTGGTTTTGATGCCGTCCTTCACCTTTTAACCAAGACAGTGAATACCAACCTTATGTCTAACAACTCTTGGCTTGCTCTTATCAAATCTATTTTTTATCGTATACAGCATTTTGATAATATTTTCTTTGACTTGAATTCTGGCCTCGGCATAGTCAATTTAATTTCGTCACTATTAGCATTAAACTCAATGGCCTTGCCTCTCTACCAATCAACAATTTTAATGGGCTAAACTTTGTCACTATTGGTAGTACAATTCATGCCCAATTCCACCTCACTTAAAGCTTCTTGCCAGAACGTTCACTTGTTTCTACTGCGTTAGCATACTTTTCATAGTGCTTATCACCCGTTCTACCTGTCCGTTTGCTCGACTAACACCTGTTGCGATCAAATGTAAATCTATTATTATAACTAAGCTTCTACCCTGATCTGCAATAATTCAGTGGGTGCTCTGAAGAGCGAAATGGTAGCTTTTACCATATACAATTGTTATTGTCAACATTTGTGATGTGATATAAATTGACAAACTTAGTAAAGGCATCTACCTGAACTATGACGTACTCTTTCAGTCATTCTGGTCACCCAGTTTCAATAATATCAATGTGAATGGTATGCCAGGAGTATCTCCACCTTTGGCATCGGACGCATTTCCACTTGTACCTTCTCCGATGCATGCTTGGACAATTTGCGTAATACGGTTTCCGCCAAACATCCTGACATACTTGGACATATTCTCAAACCAATATTGTTTGTTTACCTTCTCTAAAGTTTTCTGCAATCCCTAGATTTACCAATCGCTTCATGAACATGATTGATCACTGACCACTTAAATGCCGGGAACCTCCCAGGCAAGCAACTTGAAGTTCTATTATATCTCTGAATTGACCGATGTAACAGTCCGGCTCGGATTTCATAAGTTTTGCTATCACCTTGCTTCGTTATCTCTGGTCTCCGGTTTGACGACCGCCTCGCGTTGCAGGCGTCGCCCTGGCTTAACTTTACTGTGTCTCTTCTGGGGTCCGTTGGAACAAAGAAGTGGCTCGCTGTACCGCCCGCTGAACGACGTAACCTCCTCTTTGGCTGCTACTGCCTGGGGCCTGGCTCGGTTTGTTATTGGGTTTCGGGTCGACCGGTCGATAGTATTCTACAGCCTTCGGGTTTGGTATGCTTAATGGCAAAAGCAGATTACCTGCTGGTCCTGTTGGGCGAGCCATCCGCTCGTCATTTGCCTTGTTCCTGGCTCGTCGCTGAAGCTCTCGTTCCCAGGTGACTTCGAAGTTTATCACCAGCTGCCTCAACTGCTTGAAAGTGCAGAAGTCCATTCGTCTCACGTACAACATAAGCGCTTTATTCCATACGAACAAGTGCTTGCCTTATATATGAATATTAAATGTATATGCATTCCTTGACTTCTGCATATACACACATATATCATACTACAACTCTCTCTCGTTTATACATATATATAAGCCGCCTGCTGCGACAGAGCTTTATACATAAGAAACCCAATTATGTATTTAGGCTAAGAATTCTCTTGATTGAAATCCGAAGAGCATTATCAAACCGAATACCATACAGCTGGATGTGCTCGTGTTTTTTTCACAAGGAGTTTAAGGTGGTGGGGGACCTGCTAGGTGCCCCTCGTTTCTCTTGTAGGCTTGTCGTGAATTTTATCTGCATGGGATCCCTTCCCAATGGTGGTCGGGACATTGAGCTCCGAGATCGTTGTTAGGTGTCTTGCTTGGTGTCAGGAGTCCGGGCCTTGCCAAATACGGCTTCAAGCTCCTCTAAGCGAGCCTGTATGGCTGAGTGACCCCCACGACCCACAAAGAGCCAGACATGCGGCCTCGGATTTCCTGCACAGTACCTTCACGTCAGAGTCCGAACTCGTCGGCGTAAAATGCGCCTGTACGATATCCACACGCTACGCCGACGTAACTGCTATACGTAGCCAGCTCTTGTGTCCTGGATCCTGTGCTTGCTTGTATCCTGAAATCTTCTGCCTCTTGATTGCTGATGTAACGTTAGTGTATCCTTGTTCAAAGTTAGCTTGTGTCCTGTGCGATGTCCTGTGCATTGGTTGCTAAGGTTGCTAGTATCCTTGTATGCTAGCTTGTGTCCTTGCGATGTCCTGTGCTTTAGTTGCTGATGTAGCGCTTGTTTCCCTTGTTGCATGCTAGCTTGTGTCCTAAGTCCTGTGTCCTTGTAATTTGTTGTGTCCTGCAGTTTGAACAATAAAAAAAATGTATTCAGGAACAGTGTGCACAGCTTGATGGCTCTGGGTCATGTACTGCAACTTTCCCACCACCAATATCTAGCACTAATTTGAAAGTTTCGGTGGATATATCCCGAAGCATTTTAATGCGCAGTTCACCGTCAGTTGTACTTTTCAACATTACGCCACAGTCGCGATGATTTTAAGCAAGCGTTGATTTCATCAGCGTACGTCGAAAGTGGATGGGAGTAACAAAGTGCCCCTTAGTATTTATGTCACAATGTTCGTAATTGAACTCCTTTGAAATGGCTCGACCAATTTTTCATGAAATTTTCTATGCTTTCGATTATAAGTAAATACCCGCAGTTATTTAGCTATTTTTATTGAACTAAAAAATATTTCCTACTAATAATATCCATTGGAAA
Source organism: Scaptomyza hsui (assembly GCA_018152825.1). Taxonomy (NCBI): domain Eukaryota; kingdom Metazoa; phylum Arthropoda; class Insecta; order Diptera; family Drosophilidae; genus Scaptomyza; species Scaptomyza hsui. Next base: position 40,481 of record JAECXO010000067.1, read on the forward strand.
ACAACGTTTGCCGAGTCAGCTAAACGAAGCTTGGTCAACGTTCATAGAGGCGTGTAAAATTATGCATGCCAATCATGACCCGATCAGACCATTCCTTCGGGTACTTCCCAAAAAAAAATTGACATTGGTGTTTGGGAGGTACCTGAAGGAGTGGTCTGATCAGATCACAATAGATGTTGGCCGATGCGCAGACCTAACCGATAAGCACACAAAATTTCACGAAAATCGGTCGAGCAATTTCGCAGGAGCTCAGCAACGAAATTTGTGACACGAGAATTTTATATATTGAGATAAACAATCCCAGAGCCCCTGCTCGTGTTCGACATGAAAGGTAGCGTTTTCTATATCTGAAGTTAGCTCAGCTTCTCCAGGGCCACCTTACAAGAAATTTGTAGTTTGCTGATTGCAGTCAACCCAAATCGCTGTGGGAGGGCCACACGCACCGTTTAAACACTTGCGTCAGTCTGGATTGACTCAATGACATTCTTGAAATTATGAGATAGCACATATTCATTCTTTATTCTTGGTTTACCCTAAACCCTATACTTAACGCGTACAGTCATTGTCTGTATGCATCTGTGGATTAAACTTTATTTTCGATATCTCTGGTGTTTCTTAACCGATTTCGATGACATTTTCAGAAAAGGTTTTATCGTTACCCCATTATTTCAACCCCCATTTTTACATTTTCCAAATTCGAGACTTTTTAATCGATTCCATGTGTATATCGGAAACGGAAATAGTTATCGAAAATCGGAAACAAACTTGTACTGCCTAGGACTTAGATGAGCTTATGTGCAAAATCTGGAAGTCTCTAGCTCTTATAGTCTCTGAGATCGACGCGTTCATACATACAGACGGACGGACGGACGGGACGGAAATGGCTATATCGACTCGACTGTTGATGCTGATCAAGAATATATATACTTTATAGGGTCGGAGATACTTCCTTCTGCCTGTTACATACTTTTGCACAAATACATTATACCCCTTTTACCCATTTCATGGGTTCGGGGTATAAAAAGGAAGGGGAAAACGGTCGGGACCGACTCGTTTACCCTGACACCTCAGTAGTTCTATCCAGTTGTGAGTATTTCCTCGTCTCCAGTGTACTGTGCTTGGGTGTGCATGTTTGTCCTCTGAATCCTGTGTGTGTGTTTGCCTTGTAAATCCTGTGTTGTTCGTCGTCCTGGCACTCGTGTAGCATTGTTCTCTCGTAGTACTTGTTGTCCTCTTTGTGTCTTCCCTTGGCTCCTTCTTCTTGTATTTGCACTCGCTCTGTGTCAACTGGTCGCCGGGGCCATCGAAACTTCACTCCTCATGCTGGCTTTGTTTGCGCCTTCGCTCTCGCTTTCCTTTCCGGGCTGCGCTATGGTTGCTGCGGCCGCTGCCCTCGCCGTTTGGCACTCGCCATTCTGCTGCTGCGGGTGGCTGCGTTGTCGGCTCTCCGCTCTTTGCTGCTAGATGGGTCCCGTTACAGAATATTCTATTGACTGTAGGCCTTATTTATATTATTCAAGTCAAGAGTATTACTTAACCCTAACTTATCCTATACAAATGTGTATCGTCACATAACAATCGTCCTTAAAGCATTACTTGCTTAATTTTGTGGTGTTATTTATTTGCAGAATGGCGCCGAGGACGTGAAACGACATCGATGGTTTAAAGACTTAAATTGGAATGATGTGTACAACAAGAAATTAAAGGTAAGGCACAACTTCATTCTATAAATTTTAATCTCCCGATCGTTTCATTTTGTTTGATTCCAAGTCACTTAAATAAACAAGTTTGAAGGGTTTTGTAATGTAATGATTAGCCGGGGTACAGATCTCACTCTGGCCAGGCTCAGCTTACAAGAATATTTGTATTTGCTGGAATCGTATGGTAAGTGAGGCTTACAAGTTTAAAAAGGGGTACCGGCTATTAGTGTCACGTTAACATGCCAACTAGAGCAGAACGGTAAAGTGAAGGGCGAGCCACATTCACTCCTCTAGAAGCGAGGTCAGAGTTATGCACTCATTCGGTAGTATGAAGGGTAAGCACGCCGATAAGCAGACGTGCAGCGTAATATCGGGGGAAGAGGCGCCCAGACCGAACAATACGATGTACCACAAGGAAGAGAGGAATTATACTGTGGCGCTGCATTCGCTTAAAACACCAAGAAAATATTGCTTTTCACTTGATTGCAGTCTGCTTACGATCGATTTATTTACGGATAATTAAAAGAAGGCTTACTGCGTGTTGGGCAAAGTTAAGCTCTCTTGCTTTTAATTATATTAATCCCATCTGCATGTCGATGCCTGTTTCACCTTTTCCGTCTTCTTATTTTTAACGATGCCCGATGCTCGCTTACATTGATTTTCACCCAACTCCCGAGTCGGTCGCGCTCCAGCCTCGGAGCGAGCTTCATCTTTAGCTCATCACCACAGGCATTCGCGACCTTGGTGGATTCTATGTCCACAGCTGGCGTACTGCAACTGGGACTCTGCGCTTGAGGCGGTTATGTTCAAAACCTACTTTAAATCTCAGGCCGTTAGGTTATAATTAAACGCTATCTTCTATATATATAAAAGTTTATCTGACAGTCGACATTCCCACAGCCTTAACGAAAGAGCTGGAAGGCTGAAATGTTCATAAATCTTCAATGTAGGTAGTAAGGGAGCACTAAGGAAGGATTTTTATATTGGACAACTCCTTCGAGGACCTCCCATACCGAAAACCAAAACACATGACTCATTCCACTACTGGCGCCTGATTGTCGCACAAGCTGAGAGTTTGATCGCGAGCGAGTTCACGAAACAAAACAAATCCGCAGTGACGCCTTAGCTACGTCGTGTCATTGATTTTAAACTAATCAATTTAAACAAATTTTTGCGTCTAGAAAAATTGTGCACACCAGAATATGTTAGGGGTGGTTTACCTACTTGCTTATTATAAAACTCAGACAAAGCGTTACACACAAACATATTCAAGAAGCACAAAGAAATTTGCTTGATCTACCATTGCCATTGTTTTGATATAATTTAGATCTGACATTTGTAACTTTGGTTGGTGTTGCATATGCACATATATATGTAAGTACATACATATGAAGAAGTACATTGTTGTACATATATATTAACAAATGCAAAAGCAAATATAAATGCATGCATACATTTTGACTTCTGAATTCAGTGCGTGCGAAGATGGTAGCGATACTAAGCTTTTTGTTTGACATGCAGAGCGCGCGCATACATAAGAAGAGTAAGCCGGGAAATGGGTAACAACAAATGCGCATGATCGGAGCGAGACTTAAAAATAATTTGTCATCCAGCGCCGAACATGAAGAGCGTTGCGCACAGTTATGTACTCTTAGTTCTTGTTCTCTCTCTCTCCCATACATTTAACAGTGAGAAATTACCAGCTTCGATCTAGGCATAAAAGCTCTAAAGCTTTCTCGACTATTGAAAGCTTGCAGGCTCACTACTAAGTAAGACATGAACAAGACAAGAACATCAAGTGAAATAAATACTTTTATATACATTAAATGACAAAGAACATTATTTATATTTAATTACATGTAGACATACCAATGTTAACAAAACTGGCGCAGCCGACGGAGTAACCAAAAACATTAAAATACTCACTTAAGTGCAGTGAGCAATTTGTGCTTATATGTAATTCCATATGCCTACCTTGTGCAAAAGACACATAACCTGAAAATTCACGTTTTGTCAGAACATACCGGCTTTGACAAAGAGAGATTAGTAAAAGTGTGTGCAGAAGAATAAAAACCAACTGAGTGTTTTGTGCATCGGATATTTGCTGCATCCCGTACAACTTCGTGCCTAACCCTAGAAACATCTTGTGCATTTTTACTGTACTCATCTCTGTATGTATGTGTGACTGTGTGTTTTAAATCAGCAATTGCACAAACATACACCAGCATTCAGACGAACTTATTCTGTACACAATTGGTTCGATGACAAGTTCAGAAACGTTTAAATATCGATTGCAACGAGAACTAACAGAACGAGTTCTGTTGATATATTGTAAGTTCTGAAAGAACTCAACGGCTATTTTTTCTTTGATAGCGATGGCAAACGATTTTACCTTATCGTTAGGGGACATTCTTAAGGATGCCACCACATTCACGAGTACAGAGGAGACAACTCAAGGGGCTCTATCATCATTTATTCATGAAGTGGAGATGATATTTCATTATTACCTCCCACATCTTCTGCAGGAGTCTACGTCTTTCGCCGTGTCATCCTCAGCAAAATCCAAGGCGCAGCTCTACATGTTGTGAGAACCATCGAGAATTCGAGCCGTCGTGGAATGACATCTAGACGATTCTTATTTGGAATTTTGGCGTAAGGGTCCTATAATCAACTTTACCAAGAAAGCGTTTATGTGTAGTAACAAAAATGATATAACAGAATATTTAAATCTTTAAGAAGCATAATGTATAAATTAATGAAAAATATATGAATATGATAATGTAAAACATTCTGAGTTTAGTCTAAAAATATTTGAAGAAGCTATGTTAAGAACATTCTTGAAAAATATCGATGTAAATTTAGCTTCAGTCGTAATTAATAGAAATGTTAAAAATGTAAGAGAAGCTTTTCGATTTATTAGAAACCGAAGGTCTTATTAGAACTCAAAGTCTTAAAACAAAATTTTCACAAAATAATGAAAAATCGAACAAAACGGAAAACCAAAACTATCAATATCAAAATAATAATACAAATAATAAAGAGACCGATCTTACAAATCAAATTATAATAATCAAGATCAGAATGAAAAACACAACAACAATTTCCAAAATGTATAAGCTAATTCAGGAAACTTTCGATCAAGAACACAAAATTTAAATTCAAACCAGGAACTGTACAAATCAACAAAGCCATATTTCAAAAGTAAAAATCCGATCATGTCGAAGCAGATAAAACTAATTGTAGCCAAATTAAAAATGATAATCAAGATCAAAAGCAGAACTTCTGAATCAATGTCTGAGCCAAAGAACTTTTTCTTGCCATACAAATTTTCTTATAGTTGCGCCGAAATGCTTGATGATTAAGTTAACTTTAAACAATGAAATAATCACAGCCTTGATTGATACTGGTTCAACAACTTCCATGTTAGATAGAAATAAATTGTTACAATATCCTCGAAGAACTTGTGTCATCCAATATCATTTTCATCTCTAAATTCAAAATCGCTTATAACAGCAGAAATTATAACTGAATTGCCTATAGAATTTGAAGATGCCACAATGAGTTGAAATTGACAACATTTAATAACAAATCGTTCGATGCCATTATAGGGCAAAACATTCTTAAGCCATTAAATGCTGTTATTGATTTTTTATCAGAATACAATTACAATTAATAATAATACTATTCCAATTTAAAATAGCTCACCATACTCTGATGAGGTATATCAAATTGAACCAATTAAATAGATAAGAGAATACCGAAAATTCTTTTCAATGATTTAAATCAAGAGGAAAATAATGCTCCAACTAAAATTTTAAGTAGATTTAAAAATTAATATTTCTTGAAGGTCAGTGTCTTAGCAATACAAACATTATTGAGCATCAGATAAAAACAGTAGTGGATAAACCTTCATATTGTAAGATTTATACATAGATATCCTCAAATACATGAGCAAGAAATATACAAGCAAATTGAAGAAATGCCACAACAGGAATAATGCCAAAGCAATTCTCCATATAATGCCCCCTTTATGGCTTTGTACCCAAAAAGCTGATAACAGTGGAATAAAAAAAAAATGGCGTATAGTTATTGATTACCCACCGTGAATGAAAACAAAGTATAAGTTTCCTATCCAAATACAGAAGGTATATTGGATAAGTTAGGAAAGAGCGCAATATTTTTCTTCTACAGATCTCGCGAAGGCTTTCACCAAATTCTTGTTCAGGAACAAGATAGGGAAAAGACAGCGTTTTCTACCCCTCACGGGCATTACGAGTTTAATCGGATGCCATTTGGGCTCAAAAACGCTCCTGCCACATTTCAACGTCTTATAAACACAGTCTTAAAAGAAGAAGCCGATAGAATTTGTGTCGTCTATCTTGATGACGTTCTTATTTTCCACTAGTTTTTCAGAACATGTTGGCCATATTCATACAATTTTTAAAAAACTTTTTCTAAAGCAAATCTTAAGATTCAAATCAACCAATGTACATTTCTTTTCAAAAAACTCAGTTTTTGGATCATGTTTAACCCCCCAGGAGTTAAGCCTAACCCAGCAAAGTTAACAGCATTCTTCAGATTAAAACTCCGGGAAATGTTAAACAAACTAAAATCTTTTTTTGGAATCACTGGGTATTATAGAAAGTTCATAAAGATTTCTCTCAAAAGTAGCTTATCCAAACTGATTAAATGCCCAGCAAAGTTCTAAGATCGATGTTAATGAACCCAACTTCATTATTGCATTTGACAAATTAAAAGAATCATAACTGAGGCACCGCCAAATTGCCGTGTCCGGATTTCAAAGAAATTTCAACTGATTACTGATGCAAGTAATAAAGCTTTAGGTATATTTTTGCAACAAGATGGTCATCCTATTTGCTATGCAAGTCGTACATTGAATGACCATGAGAACAACTATTCTTCTATACAAAAGGAATTACTAGCTATAGTGTGGGCAACAGCTTATTTCCGCCCATATCTCTATGGAGTTAAATTCGACATTTTGTCCGATCACCAACCACTTAAATGGTTGCTAATTAAAATATAACGGAAAAAGAACTTAATGAAATGCTTTATAGATGGCTTGTTAAACAGCGAATTTAATATAAACGTATCCCACATTAAAAGGAAAGGATAACCAGGTAGCTGAGTTTTAAGTCGAATAAGTAACGACGAAATTTGTGCCGTAAACACAGCTGAATCTTGTAACTTTTTAAAAAACAAAGTTGATGACAAGTAGTACACAACATACACAAGCTGAAGACTTTGTGGACACAACTATTTTAGGTAATTTAGAAACAGTTGTTAATAGATTTAAAATCCAAGTCATTCTAACAGATAAAAAAAACTACCCAGACTTGAATATAAGAATGGAAATAAGAAAATTTATTTAAATTTAAATGATCTCGAAAAATGAATGGAAGAAA
>JAECXO010000068.1:0-35070 GCA_018152825.1 Scaptomyza hsui
CATCAAGTCCTGTGGTCCGAGATCGTCACCTGAAAAGAGAAGAAACATTAAAAAACTAATCAACATTGGTTTTATAACACATCTGGCGCTGCAACAACAATCGCAGCCCAGCATACACGCTTGGCAAAAATATGCAAAACTGCTAATTTGCAAATACATCTGCTTGCCAGCGCGTATCGCCAATACTCCAACAATCCGGAAAAACTGAACTTACCTGACATCCCGTGGCATCCTGAGGCATCCGTGCATCCTGCGCATCCAGTCCTGTGGTCCGAGATCGTCACCTGAAAAGAGAAGAAACATTAAAAAACTAATCAACATTGGTTTTATAACACATCTGGCGCTGCAACAACAATCGCAGCCCAGCCTACACGCTTGGCAAAAATATGCAAAACTGCTAATTTGCAAATACATCTGCTTGCCAGCGCGTATCGCCAATACTCCAACAATCCGGAAAAACTGAACTTACCTGACATCCTGTGGCATCCGTGCATCCTGCGCATCAAGTCCTGTGGTCCGAGATCGTCACCTGAAAAGAGAAGAAACATTAAAAAACTAATTAATTTTGGTTTTATAACAACACATCTGGCGCTGCAACAACAATCGCAGCCCAGCCTATACACGCTTGGCAAAAATATGCAAAACTGCTAATTTGCACATTCATCTGCTTGCCAACGCGTACTGCAAATTCTCCAACAATCCGGAAAAACTGAACTTACCTGACATCCTGTGGCATCCTGAGGCATCCTGTGGCATCCGTGCATCCTGCGCATCCAGTCCTGTGGTCCGAGATCGTCACCTGAAAAGAGAAGAAACATTAAAAAACTAATCAACATTGGTTTTATAACACATCTGGCGCTGCAACAACAATCGCAGCCCAGCCTATCCGCTTGGCAAAAATATGCAAAATTGGTTTTATAACACATCTGGCGCTGCAACAACAATCGCAGCCCAGCATACACGCTTGGCAAAAATATGCAAAACTGCTAATTTGCAAATACATCTGCTTGCCAGCGCGTATCGCCAATACTCCAACAATCCGGAAAAACTGAACTTACCTGACATCCCGTGGCATCCTGAGGCATCCTGTTGCATCCGTGCATCCTGCGCATCCAGTCCTGTGGTCCGAGATCGTCACCTGAAAAGAGAAGAAACATTAAAAAACTAATCAACATTGGTTTTATAACACATCTGGCGCTGCAACAACAATCGCAGCCCAGCCTACACACGCTTGGCAAAAATATGCAAAACTGCTAATTTGCAAATACATCTGCTTGCCAGCGCGTATCGCCAATACTCCAACAATCCGGAAAAACTCAACTTACCTGACATCCTGTGGCATCCTAAGGCATCCTGTGGCATCCGTGCATCCTGCGCATCCAGTCCTGTGGTCAGAGGTCGTCACCTGAAAAGAGAAGAAACATTAAAAAACTAATCAACATTGGTTTTATAACACATCTGGCGCTGCAACAACAATCGCAGCCCAGCATACACGCTTGGCAAAAATATGCAAAACTGCTAATTTGCAAATACATCTGCTTGCCAGCGCGTATCGCCAATACTCCAACAATCCGGAAAAACTGAACTTACCTGACATCCCGTGGCATCCTGAGGCATCCTGTTGCATCCGTGCATCCTGCGCATCCAGTCCTGTGGTCCGAGATCGTCACCTGAAAAGAGAAGAAACATTAAAAAACTAAGCAACATTGGTTTTATAACAACACATCTGGCGCTGCAACAACAATCGCAGCCCAGCCTATACACGCTTGGCAAAAATATGCAAAACTGCTAATTTGCAAATACATCTGCTTGCCAGCGCGTATCGCCAATACTCCAACAATCCGGAAAAACTTAACTTACCTGACATCCTGTGGCATCCGTGCATCCTGCGCATCCAGTCCTGTGGTCCGAGATCGTCACCTGAAAAGAGAAGAAACATTAAAAAACTAATTAATTTTGGTTTTATAACAACACATCTGGCGCTGCAACAACAATCGCAGCCCAGCCTATACACGCTTGGCAAAAATATGCAAAACTGCTAATTTGCACATTCATCTGCTTGCCAGCGCGTATCGCCAATACTCCAACAATCCGGAAAAACTGAACTTACCTGACATCCTGTGGCATCCTGAGGCATCCTGTGGCATCCGTGCATCCTGCGCATCCAGTCCTGTGGTCCGAGATCGTCACCTGAAAAGAGAAGAAACATTAAAAAACTAATTAATTTTGGTTTTATAACAACACATCTGGCGCTGCAACAACAATCGCAGCCCAGCCTATACACGCTTGGCAAAAATATGCAAAACTGCTAATTTGCAAATACATCTGCTTGCCAGCGCGTATCGCCAATACTCCAACAATCCGGAAAAACTGAACTTACCTGACATCCTGTGGCATCCTGAGGCATCCTGTGGCATCCGTGCATCCTGCGCATCCAGTCCTGTGGTCCGAGATCGTCACCTGAAAAGAGAAGAAACATTAAGAAACTAATTAATTTTGGTTTTATAACAACACATCTGGCGCTGCAACAACAATCGCAGCCCAGCCTATACACGCTTGGCAAAAATATGCAAAACTGCTAATTTGCAAATACATCTGCTTGCCAGCGCGTATCGCCAATACTCCAACAATCAGGAAAAACTGAACTTACCTGACATCCTGTGGCATCCTGAGGCATCCTGTGGCATCCTGCGCATCCAGTCCTGTGGTCCGAGATCGTCACCTGAAAAGAGAAGAAACATTAAAAAACTAATTAATTTTGGTTTTATAACAACACATCTGGCGCTGCAACAACAATCGCAGCCCAGCCTATACACGCTTGGCAAAAATATGCAAAACTGCTAATTTGCAAATACATCTGCTTGCCAGCGCGTATCGCCAATACTCCAACAATCCGGAAAAACTGAACTTACCTGACATCCTGTGGCATCCTGAGGCATCCTGTGGCATCCGTGCATCCTGCGCATCCAGTCCTGTGGTCCGAGATCGTCACCTGAAAAGAGAAGAAACATTAAAAAACTAATCAACATTGGTTTTTATAACACATCTGGCGCTGCAACAACAATCGCAGCCCAGCCTATACACGCTTGGCAAAAATATGCAAAACTGCTAATTTGCACATTCATCTGCTTGCCAACGCGTACTGCAAATTCTCCAACAATCCGGAAAAACTGAACTTACCTGACATCCTGTGGCATCCTGAGGCATCCTGTGGCATCCGTGCATCCTGCGCATCCAGTCCTGTGGTCCGAGATCGTCACCTGAAAAGAGAAGAAACATTAAAAAACTAATCAACATTGGTTTTATAACACATCTGGCGCTGCAACAACAATCGCAGCCCAGCCTATACACGCTTGGCAAAAATATGCAAAACTGCTAATTTGCAAATACATCTGCTTGCCAGCGCGTATCGCCAATACTCCAACAATCCGGAAAAACGGAACTTACCTGACATCCTGTGGCATCCTGAGGCATCCTGTGGCATCCGTGCATCCTGCGCATCCAGTCCTGTGGTCCGAGATCGTCACCTGAAAAGAGAAGAAACATTAAGAAACTAATTAATTTTGGTTTTATAACAACACATCTGGCGCTGCAACAACAATCGCAGCCCAGCCTATACACGCTTGGCAAAAATATGCAAAACTGCTAATTTGCAAATACATCTGCTTGCCAGCGCGTATCGCCAATACTCCAACAATCCGGAAAAACTGAACTTACCTGACATCCTGTGGCATCCTGAGGCATCCTGTGGCATCCGTGCATCCTGCGCATCCAGTCCTGTGGTCCGAGATCGTCACCTGAAAAGAGAAGAAACATTAAAAAACTAATCAACATTGGTTTTATAACACATCTGGCGCTGCAACAACAATCGCAGCCCAGCCTATACACGCTTGGCAAAAATATGCAAAACTGCTAATTTGCACATTCATCTGCTTGCCAACGCGTACTGCAAATTCTCCAACAATCCGGAAAAACTGAACTTACCTGACATCCTGTGGCATCCTGAGGCATCCTGTGGCATCCGTGCATCCTGCGCATCCAGTCCTGTGGTCCGAGATCGTCACCTGAAAGAGAAGAAACATTAAAAAACTAATCAACATTGGTTTTATAACACATCTGGCGCTGCAACAACAATCGCAGCCCAGCCTATACACGCTTGGCAAAAATATGCAAAACTGCTAATTTGCAAATACATCTGCTTGCCAGCGCGTATCGCCAATACTCCAACAATCCGGAAAAACTGAACTTACCTGACATCCTGTGGCATCCTGAGGCATCCTGTGGCATCCGTGCATCCTGCGCATCCAGTCCTGTGGTCCGAGATCGTCACCTGAAAAGAGAAGAAACATTAAAAAACTAATCAACATTGGTTTTATAACACATCTGGCGCTGCAACAACAATCGCAGCCCAGCCTATACACGCTTGGCAAAAATATGCAAAACTGCTAATTTGCAAATACATCTGCTTGCCAGCGCGTATCGCCAATTCTCCAACAATCCGGAAAAACTGAACTTACCTGACATCCTGTGGCATCCTGAGGCATCCTGTGGCATCCGTGCATCCTGCGCATCCAGTCCTGTGGTCCGAGATCGTCACCTGAAAAGAGAAGAAACATTAAAAAACTAATCAACATTGGTTTTATAACACATCTGGCGCTGCAACAACAATCGCAGCCCAGCCATACACGCTTGGCAAAAATATGCAAAACTGCTAATTTGCAAATACATCTGCTTGCCAGCGCGTATCGCCAATACTCCAACAATCCGGAAAAACTGAACTTACCTGACATCCTGGTGGGCATCCTGTGGCATCCGTGCATCCTGCGCATCCAGTCCTGTGGTCCGAGATCGTCACCTGAAAAGAGAAGAAACATTAAAAAACTAATCAACATTGGTTTTATAACACATCTGGCACTGCAACAACAATCGCAGCCCAGCATACACGCTTGGCAAAAATATGCAAAACTGCTAATTTGCAAATACATCTGCTTGCCAGCGCGTATCGCCAATTCTCCAACAATCCGGAAAAACTGAACTTACCTGACATCCTGTGGCATCCTGAGGCATCCTGTGGCATCCGTGCATCCTGCGCATCCAGTCCTGTGGTCCGAGGTCGTCACCTGAAAAGAGAAGAAACATTAAAAAACTAATCAACATTGGTTTTATAACACATCTGGCGCTGCAACAACAATCGCAGCCCAGCCTATACACGCTTGGCAAAAATCGCCAATACTCCAACAATCCGGAAAAACTGAACTTACCTGACATCCTGTGGCATCCTGAGGCATCCTGTGGCATCCGTGCATCCTGCGCATCCAGTCCTGTGGTCCGAGATCGTCACCTGAAAAGAGAAGAAACATTAAAAAACTAATCAACATTGGTTTTATAACACATCTGGCGCTGCAACAACAATCGCAGCCCAGCCTATACACGCTTGGCAAAAATATGCAAAACTGCTAATTTGCAAATACATCTGCTTGCCAGCGCGTATCGCCAATACTCCAACAATCCGGAAAAACTGAACTTACCTGACATCCTGTGGCATCCTGAGGCATCCTGTGGCATCCGTGCATCCTGCGCATCCAGTCCTGTGGTCCGAGATCGTCACCTGAAAAGAGAAGAAACATTAAAAAACTAATCAACATTGGTTTTATAACAACACATCTGGCGCTGCAACAACAATCGCAGCCCAGCTATACACGCTTGGCAAAAATATGCAAAACTGCTAATTTGCAAATACATCTGCTTGCCAGCGCGTATCGCCAATACTCCAACAATCCGGAAAAACTGAACTTACCTGACATCCTGTGGCATCCTGAGGCATCCTGTGGCATCCGTGCATCCTGCGCATCCAGTCCTGTGGTCCGAGATCGTCACCTGAAAAGAGAAGAAACATTAAAAAACTAATTAATTTTGGTTTTATAACAACACATCTGGCGCTGCAACAACAATCGCAGCCCAGCCTATACACGCTTGGCAAAAATATGCAAAACTGCTAATTTGCAAATACATCTGCTTGCCAGCGCGTATCGCCAATACTCCAACAATCCGGAAAAACTGAACTTACCTGACATCCTGTGGCATCCTGAGGCATCCTGTGGCATCCGTGCATCCTGCGCATCCAGTCCTGTGGTCCGAGATCGTCACCTGAAAAGAGAAGAAACATTAAAAAACTAATCAACATTGGTTTTATAACACATCTGGCGCTGCAACAACAATCGCAGCCCAGCTATACACGCTTGGCAAAAATATGCAAAACTGCTAATTTGCAAATACATCTGCTTGCCAGCGCGTATCGCCAATACTCCAACAATCCGGAAAAACTGAACTTACCTGACATCCTGTGGCATCCTGAGGCATCCTGTGGCATCCGTGCATCCTGCGCATCCAGTCCTGTGGTCCGAGATCGTCACCTGAAAAGAGAAGAAACATTAAAAAACTAATCAACATTGGTTTTATAACACATCTGGCGCTGCAACAACAATCGCAGCCCAGCCTATACACGCTTGGCAAAAATATGCAAAACTGCTAATTTGCAAATACATCTGCTTGCCAGCGCGTATCGCCAATACTCCAACAATCCGGAAAAACTGAACTTACCTGACATCCTGTGGCATCCTGAGGCATCCTGTGGCATCCGTGCATCCTGCGCATCCAGTCCTGTGGTCCGAGATCGTCACCTGAAAAGAGAAGAAACATTAAAAAACTAATCAATTTTGGTTTTATACAACACATCTGGCGCTGCAACAACAATCGCAGCCCAGCCTATACACGCTTGGCAAAAATATGCAAAACTGCTAATTTGCAAATACATCTGCTTGCCAGCGCGTATCGCCAATACTCCAACAATCCGGAAAAACTGAACTTACCTGACATCCTGTGGCATCCTGAGGCATCCTGTGGCATCCGTGCATCCTGCGCATCCAGTCCTGTGGTCCGAGATCGTCACCTGAAAAGAGAAGAAACATTAAAAAACTAATCAACATTGGTTTTATAACAACACATCTGGCGCTGCAACAACAATCGCAGCCCAGCCTATACACGCTTGGCAAAAATATGCAAAACTGCTAATTTGCAAATACATCTGCTTGCCAACGCGTATCGCCAATTCTCCAACAATCCGGAAAAACTGAACTTACCTGACATCCTGTGGCATCCTGAGGCATCCTGTGGCATCCGTGCATCCTGCGCATCCAGTCCTGTGGTCCGAGATCGTCACCTGAAAAGAGAAGAAACATTAAAAAACTAATCAATTTTGGTTTTATAACAACACATCTGGCGCTGCAACAACAATCGCAGCCCAGCCTATACACGCTTGGCAAAAATATGCAAAACTGCTAATTTGCAAATACATCTGCTTGCCAGCGCGTATCGCCAATACTCCAACAATCCGGAAAAACTGAACTTACCTGACATCCTGTGGCATCCTGAGGCATCCTGTGGCATCCGTGCATCCTGCGCATCCAGTCCTGTGGTCCGAGATCGTCACCTGAAAAGAGAAGAAACATTAAAAAACTAATCAACATTGGTTTTATAACACATCTGGCGCTGCAACAACAATCGCAGCCCAGCCTATACACGCTTGGCAAAAATATGCAAAACTGCTAATTTGCAAATACATCTGCTTGCCAGCGCGTATCGCCAATACTCCAACAATCCGGAAAAACTGAACTTACCTGACATCCTGTGGCATCCTGAGGCATCCTGTGGCATCCGTGCATCCTGCGCATCCAGTCCTGTGGTCCGAGATCGTCACCTGAAAAGAGAAGAAACATTAAAAAACTAATCAACATTGGTTTTATAACACATCTGGCGCTGCAACAACAATCGCAGCCCAGCCTATACACGCTTGGCAAAAATATGCAAAACTGCTAATTTGCAAATACATCTGCTTGCCAGCGCGTATCGCCAATACTCCAACAATCCGGAAAAACTGAACTTACCTGACATCCTGTGGCATCCTGAGGCATCCTGTGGCATCCGTGCATCCTGCGCATCCAGTCCTGTGGTCCGAGATCGTCACCTGAAAAGAGAAGAAACATTAAAAAACTAATCAATTTTGGTTTTATAACAACACATCTGGCGCTGCAACAACAATCGCAGCCCAGCCTATACACGCTTGGCAAAAATATGCAAAACTGCTAATTTGCAAATACATCTGCTTGCCAGCGCGTATCGCCAATACTCCAACAATCCGGAAAAACTGAACTTACCTGACATCCTGTGGCATCCTGAGGCATCCTGTGGCATCCGTGCATCCTGCGCATCCAGTCCTGTGGTCCGAGATCGTCACCTGAAAAGAGAAGAAACATTAAAAAACTAATCAACATTGGTTTTATAACACATCTGGCGCTGCAACAACAATCGCAGCCCAGCCTATACACGCTTGGCAAAAATATGCAAAACTGCTAATTTGCAAATACATCTGCTTGCCAGCGCGTATCGCCAATACTCCAACAATCCGGAAAAACTGAACTTACCTGACATCCTGTGGCATCCTGAGGCATCCTGTGGCATCCGTGCATCCTGCGCATCCAGTCCTGTGGTCCGAGATCGTCACCTGAAAAGAGAAGAAACATTAAAAAACTAATCAACATTGGTTTTATACAACACATCTGGCGCTGCAACAACAATCGCAGCCCAGCCTATACACGCTTGGCAAAAATATGCAAAACTGCTAATTTGCACATTCATCTGCTTGCCAACGCGTACTGCAAATTCTCCAACAATCCGGAAAAACTGAACTTACCTGACATCCTGTGGCATCCTGAGGCATCCTGTGGCATCCGTGCATCCTGCGCATCCAGTCCTGTGGTCCGAGATCGTCACCTGAAAAGAGAAGAAACATTAAAAAACTAATCAACATTGGTTTTATAACACATCTGGCGCTGCAACAACAATCGCAGCCCAGCCTATACACGCTTGGCAAAAATATGCAAAACTGCTAATTTGCAAATACATCTGCTTGCCAGCGCGTATCGCCAATACTCCAACAATCCGGAAAAACTGAACTTACCTGACATCCTGTGGCATCCTGAGGCATCCTGTGGCATCCGTGCATCCTGCGCATCCAGTCCTGTGGTCCGAGATCGTCACCTGAAAAGAGAAGAAACATTAAAAAACTAATCAACATTGGTTTTATAACACATCTGGCGCTGCAACAACAATCGCAGCCCAGCCTATACACGCTTGGCAAAAATATGCAAAACTGCTAATTTGCAAATACATCTGCTTGCCAGCGCGTATCGCCAATACTCCAACAATCCGGAAAAACTGAACTTACCTGACATCCTGTGGCATCCTGTGGCATCCGTGCATCCTGCGCATCCAGTCCTGTGGTCCGAGATCGTCACCTGAAAAGAGAAGAAACATTAAGAAACTAATTAATTTTGGTTTTATAACAACACATCTGGCGCTGCAACAACAATCGCAGCCCAGCCTATACACGCTTGGCAAAAATATGCAAAACTGCTAATTTGCAAATACATCTGCTTGCCAGCGCGTATCGCCAATACTCCAACAATCCGGAAAAACTGAACTTACCTGACATCCTGGTGGGCATCCTGTGGCATCCGTGCATCCTGCGCATCCAGTCCTGTGGTCCGAGATCGTCACCTGAAAAGAGAAGAAACATTAAAAAACTAAGCAACATTGGTTTTATAACAACACATCTGGCGCTGCAACAACAATCTCAGCCCAGCCTATACACGCTTGGCAAAAATATGCAAAACTGCTAATTTGCACATTCATCTGCTTGCCAACGCGTACTGCAAATTCTCCAACAATCCGGAAAAACTGAACTTACCTGACATCCTGTGGCATCCTGAGGCATCCTGTGGCATCCGTGCATCCTGCGCATCCAGTCCTGTGGTCCGAGATCGTCACCTGAAAAGAGAAGAAACATTAAAACACTAATTAATTTTGGTTTTATAACACATCTGGCGCTGCAACAACAATCGCAGCCCAGCCTATACACGCTTGGCAAAAATATGCAAAACTGCTAATTTGCAAATACATCTGCTTGCCAGCGCGTATCGCCAATACTCCAACAATCCGGAAAAACTGAACTTACCTGACATCCTGTGGCATCCTGAGGCATCCTGTGGCATCCGTGCATCCTGCGCATCCAGTCCTGTGGTCCGAGATCGTCACCTGAAAAGAGAAGAAACATTAAAAAACTAATCAACATTGGTTTTATAACACATCTGGCGCTGCAACAACAATCGCAGCCCAGCCTATACACGCTTGGCAAAAATATGCAAAACTGCTAATTTGCAAATACATCTGCTTGCCAGCGCGTATCGCCAATACTCCAACAATCCGGAAAAACTGAACTTACCTGACATCCTGTGGCATCCTGAGGCATCCTGTGGCATCCGTGCATCCTGCGCATCCAGTCCTGTGGTCCGAGATCGTCACCTGAAAAGAGAAGAAACATTAAAGAAACTAATTAATTTTGGTTTTATAACAACACATCTGGCGCTGCAACAACAATCGCAGCCCAGCCTATACACGCTTGGCAAAAATATGCAAAACTGCTAATTTGCAAATACATCTGCTTGCCAGCGCGTATCGCCAATACTCCAACAATCCGGAAAAACTGAACTTACCTGACATCCTGTGGCATCCTGAGGCATCCTGTGGCATCCGTGCATCCTGCGCATCCAGTCCTGTGGTCCGAGATCGTCACCTGAAAAGAGAAGAAACATTAAAAAACTAATCAACATTGGTTTTATAACACATCTGGCGCTGCAACAACAATCGCAGCCCAGCCTATACACGCTTGGCAAAAATATGCAAAACTGCTAATTTGCACATTCATCTGCTTGCCAACGCGTCCTGCAAATTCTCCAACAATCCGGAAAAACTGAACTTACCTGACATCCTGTGCCATCCTGAGGCATCCTGTGGCATCCGTGCATCCTGCGCATCCAGTCCTGTGGTCCGAGATCGTCACATGAAAAGAGAAGAAACATTAAAAAACTAATCAACATTGGTTTTATAACACATCTGGCGCTGCAACAACAATCGCAGCCCAGCCTATACACGCTTGGCAAAAATATGCAAAACTGCTAATTTGCAAATACATCTGCTTGCCAGCGCGTATCGCCAATACTCCAACAATCCGGAAAAACGGAACTTACCTGACATCCTGTGGCATCCTGAGGCATCCTGTGGCATCCGTGCATCCTGCGCATCCAGTCCTGTGGTCCGAGATCGTCACCTGAAAAGAAAAGAAACATTAAGAAACTAATTAATTTTGGTTTTATAACAACACATCTGGCGCTGCAACAACAATCGCAGCCCAGCCTATACACGCTTGGCAAAAATATGCAAAACTGCTAATTTGCAAATACATCTGCTTGCCAGCGCGTATCGCCAATACTCCAACAATCCGGAAAAACTGAACTTACCTGACATCCTGTGGCATCCTGTGGCATCCGTGCATCCTGCGCATCCAGTCCTGTGGTCCGAGATCGTCACCTGAAAAGAGAAGAAACATTAAAAAACTAATCAACATTGGTTTTATAACACATCTGGCACTGCAACAACAATCGCAGCCCAGCATACACGCTTGGCAAAAATATGAAAAACTGCTAATTTGCAAATACATCTGCTTGCCAGCGCGTATCGCCAATTCTCCAACAATCCGGAAAAACTGAACTTACCTGACATCCTGTGGCATCCTGAGGCATCCTGTGGCATCCGTGCATCCTGCGCATCCAGTCCCGTGGTCCGAGGTCGTCACCTGAAAAGAGAAGAAACATTAAAAAACTAATCAACATTGGTTTTATAACACATCTGGCGCTGCAACAACAATCGCAGCCCAGCATATACGCTTGGCAAAAATTTGCAAAACTGCTAATTTGCAAATACATCTGCTTGCCAGCGCGTATCGCCAATACTCCAACAATCCGGAAAAACTGAACTTACCTGACATCCTGTGGCATCCTGAGGCATCCTGTGGCATCCGATTGCATCCTGCGCATCCAGTCCTGTGGTCCGAGATCGTCACCTGAAAAGAGAAGAAACATTAAAAAACTAATCAACATTGGTTTTATAACACATCTGGCGCTGCAACAACAATCGCAGCCCAGCCTATACACGCTTGGCAAAAATATGCAAAACTGCTAATTTGCAAATACATCTGCTTGCCAGCGCGTATCGCCAATACTCCAACAATCCGGAAAAACTGAACTTACCTGACATCCTGTGGCATCCTGTGGCATCCTGTGGCATCCGTGCATCCTGCGCATCCAGTCCTGTGGTCCGAGATCGTCACCTGAAAAGAGAAGAAACATTAAAAAACTAATCAACATTGGTTTTATAACACATCTGGCACTGCAACAACAATCGCAGCCCAGCTATACACGCTTGGCAAAAATATGAAAAACTGCTAATTTGCAAATACATCTGCTTGCCAGCGCGTATCGCCAATTCTCCAACAATCCGGAAAAACTGAACTTACCTGACATCCTGTGGCATCCTGAGGCATCCTGTGGCATCCGTGCATCCTGCGCATCCAGTCCCGTGGTCCGAGGTCGTCACCTGAAAAGAGAAGAAACATTAAAAAACTAATCAACATTGGTTTTATAACACATCTGGCGCTGCAACAACAATCGCAGCCCAGCCTATACACGCTTGGCAAAAATTTGCAAAACTGCTAATTTGCAAATACATCTGCTTGCCAGCGCGTATCGCCAATACTCCAACAATCCGGAAAAACTGAACTTACCTGACATCCTGTGGCATCCTGAGGCATCCTGTGGCATCCGTGCATCCTGCGCATCCAGTCCTGTGGTCCGAGATCGTCACCTGAAAAGAGAAGAAACATTAAAAAACTAATCAACATTGGTTTTATAAACACATCTGGCGCTGCAACAACAATCGCAGCCCAGCCTATACACGCTTGGCAAAAATATGCAAAACTGCTAATTTGCAAATACATCTGCTTGCCAGCGCGTATCGCCAATACTCCAACAATCCGGAAAAACTGAACTTACCTGACATCCTGTGGCATCCTGAGGCATCCTGTGGCATCCGTGCATCCTGCGCATCCAGTCCTGTGGTCCGAGATCGTCACCTGAAAAGAGAAGAAACATTAAAAAACTAATCAACATTGGTTTTATAACACATCTGGCGCTGCAACAACAATCGCAGCCCAGCCTATACACGCTTGGCAAAAATATGCAAAACTGCTAATTTGCAAATACATCTGCTTGCCAGCGCGTATCGCCAATACTCCAACAATCCGGAAAAACTGAACTTACCTGACATCCTGTGGATCCTGAGGCATCCTGTGGCATCCGTGCATCCTGCGCATCCAGTCCTGTGGTCCGAGATCGTCACCTGAAAAGAGAAGAAACATTAAAAAACTAATCAACATTGGTTTTATAACACATCTGGCGCTGCAACAACAATCGCAGCCCAGCCTATACACGCTTGGCAAAAATATGCAAAACTGCTAATTTGCAAATACATCTGCTTGCCAGCGCGTATCGCCAATACTCCAACAATCCGGAAAAACTGAACTTACCTGACATCCTGTGGCATCCTGAGGCATCCTGTGGCATCCGTGCATCCTGCGCATCCAGTCCTGTGGTCCGAGGTCGTCACCTGAAAAGAGAAGAAACATTAAAAAACTAATCAACATTGGTTTTATAACACATCTGGCGCTGCAACAACAATCGCAGCCCAGCATACACGCTTGGCAAAAATTTGCAAAACTGCTAATTTGCAAATACATCTGCTTGCCAGCGCGTATCGCCAATACTCCAACAATCCGGAAAAACTGAACTTACCTGACATCCTGTGGCATCCTGAGGCATCCTGTGGCATCCGTGCATCCTGCGCATCCAGTCCTGTGGTCCGAGATCGTCACCTGAAAAGAGAAGAAACATTAAAAAACTAATCAACATTGGTTTTATAACACATCTGGCGCTGCAACAACAATCGCAGCCCAGCCTATACACGCTTGGCAAAAATATGCAAAACTGCTAATTTGCAAATACATCTGCTTGCCAGCGCGTATCGCCAATTCTCCAACAATCCGGAAAAACTGAACTTACCTGACATCCTGTGGCATCCTGAGGCATCCTGTGGCATCCGTGCATCCTGCGCATCCAGTCCTGTGGTCCGAGATCGTCACCTGAAAAGAGAAGAAACATTAAAAAACTAATCAACATTGGTTTTATAACACATCTGGCGCTGCAACAACAATCGCAGCCCAGCCTATACACGCTTGGCAAAAATATGCAAAACTGCTAATTTGCAAATACATCTGCTTGCCAGCGCGTATCGCCAATTCTCCAACAATCCGGAAAAACTGAACTTACCTGACATCCTGTGGCATCCTGAGGCATCCTGTGGCATCCGTGCATCCTGCGCATCCAGTCCCGTGGTCCGAGGTCGTCACCTGAAAAGAGAAGAAACATTAAAAAACTAATCAACATTGGTTTTATAACACATCTGGCGCTGCAACAACAATCGCAGCCCAGCATATACGCTTGGCAAAAATTTGCAAAACTGCTAATTTGCAAATACATCTGCTTGCCAGCGCGTATCGTCAATACTCCAACAATCCGGAAAAACGGAACTTACCTGACATCCTGTGGCATCCTGAGGCATCCTGTGGCATCCGTGCATCCTGCGCATCCAGTCCTGTGGTCCGAGATCGTCACCTGAAAAGAAAAGAAACATTAAGAAACTAATTAATTTTGGTTTTATAACAACACATCTGGCGCTGCAACAACAATCGCAGCCCAGCCTATACACGCTTGGCAAAAATATGCAAAACTGCTAATTTGCAAATACATCTGCTTGCCAGCGCGTATCGCCAATACTCCAACAATCCGGAAAAACTGAACTTACCTGACATCCTGTGGCATCCTGTGGCATCCGTGCATCCTGCGCATCCAGTCCTGTGGTCCGAGATCGTCACCTGAAAAGAGAAGAAACATTAAAAAACTAATCAACATTGGTTTTATAACACATCTGGCACTGCAACAACAATCGCAGCCCAGCATACACGCTTGGCAAAAATATGAAAAACTGCTAATTTGCAAATACATCTGCTTGCCAGCGCGTATCGCCAATTCTCCAACAATCCGGAAAAACTGAACTTACCTGACATCCTGTGGCATCCTGAGGCATCCTGTGGCATCCGTGCATCCTGCGCATCCAGTCCCGTGGTCCGAGGTCGTCACCTGAAAAGAGAAGAAACATTAAAAAACTAATCAACATTGGTTTTATAACACATCTGGCGCTGCAACAACAATCGCAGCCCAGCATATACGCTTGGCAAAAATTTGCAAAACTGCTAATTTGCAAATACATCTGCTTGCCAGCGCGTATCGCCAATACTCCAACAATCCGGAAAAACTGAACTTACCTGACATCCTGTGGCATCCTGAGGCATCCTGTGGCATCCGTGCATCCTGCGCATCCAGTCCTGTGGTCCGAGATCGTCACCTGAAAAGAGAAGAAACATTAAAAAACTAATCAACATTGGTTTTATAACACATCTGGCGCTGCAACAACAATCGCAGCCCAGCCTATACACGCTTGGCAAAAATATGCAAAACTGCTAATTTGCACATTCATCTGCTTGCCAACGCGTACTGCAAATTCTCCAACAATCCGGAAAAACTGAACTTACCTGACATCCTGTGCCATCCTGAGGCATCCTGTGGCATCCGTGCATCCTGCGCATCCAGTCCTGTGGTCCGAGATCGTCACATGAAAAGAGAAGAAACATTAAAAAACTAATCAACATTGGTTTTATAACACATCTGGCGCTGCAACAACAATCGCAGCCCAGCCTATACACGCTTGGCAAAAATATGCAAAACTGCTAATTTGCAAATACATCTGCTTGCCAGCGCGTATCGCCAATACTCCAACAATCCGGAAAAACGGAACTTACCTGACATCCTGTGGCATCCTGAGGCATCCTGTGGCATCCGTGCATCCTGCGCATCCAGTCCTGTGGTCCGAGATCGTCACCTGAAAAGAGAAGAAACATTAAGAAACTAATTAATTTTGGTTTTATAACAACACATCTGGCGCTGCAACAACAATCGCAGCCCAGCCTATACACGCTTGGCAAAAATATGCAAAACTGCTAATTTGCAAATACATCTGCTTGCCAGCGCGTATCGCCAATACTCCAACAATCCGGAAAAACTGAACTTACCTGACATCCTGTGGCATCCTGAGGCATCCTGTGGCATCCGTGCATCCTGCGCATCCAGTCCTGTGGTCCGAGATCGTCACCTGAAAAGAGAAGAAACATTAAAAAACTAATCAACATTGGTTTTATAACACATCTGGCGCTGCAACAACAATCGCAGCCCAGCCTATACACGCTTGGCAAAAATATGCAAAACTGCTAATTTGCAAATACATCTGCTTGCCAGCGCGTATCGCCAATTCTCCAACAATCCGGAAAAACTGAACTTACCTGACATCCTGTGGCATCCTGAGGCATCCTGTGGCATCCGTGCATCCTGCGCATCCAGTCCTGTGGTCCGAGATCGTCACCTGAAAAGAGAAGAAACATTAAAAAACTAATCAACATTGGTTTTATAACACATCTGGCGCTGCAACAACAATCGCAGCCCAGCCTATACACGCTTGGCAAAAATATGCAAAACTGCTAATTTGCAAATACATCTGCTTGCCAGCGCGTATCGCCAATACTCCAACAATCCGGAAAAACTGAACTTACCTGACATCCTGTGGCATCCTGAGGCATCCTGTGGCATCCGTGCATCCTGCGCATCCAGTCCTGTGGTCCGAGATCGTCACCTGAAAAGAGAAGAAACATTAAAAAACTAATCAACATTGGTTTTATAACACATCTGGCGCTGCAACAACAATCGCAGCCCAGCCTATACACGCTTGGCAAAAATATGCAAAACTGCTAATTTGCAAATACATCTGCTTGCCAGCGCGTATCGCCAATACTCCAACAATCCGGAAAAACTGAACTTACCTGACATCCTGTGGCATCCTGAGGCATCCTGTGGCATCCGTGCATCCTGCGCATCCAGTCCTGTGGTCCGAGATCGTCACCTGAAAAGAGAAGAAACATTAAAAAACTAATCAACATTGGTTTTATAACACATCTGGCGCTGCAACAACAATCGCAGCCCAGCCTATACACGCTTGGCAAAAATATGCAAAACTGCTAATTTGCACATTCATCTGCTTGCCAACGCGTACTGCAAATTCTCCAACAATCCGGAAAAACTGAACTTACCTGACATCCTGTGGCATCCTGAGGCATCCTGTGGCATCCGTGCATCCTGCGCATCCAGTCCTGTGGTCCGAGATCGTCACCTGAAAAGAGAAGAAACATTAAAAAACTAATCAACATTGGTTTTATAACACATCTGGCGCTGCAACAACAATCGCAGCCCAGCCTATACACGCTTGGCAAAAATATGCAAAACTGCTAATTTGCAAATACATCTGCTTGCCAGCGCGTATCGCCAATACTCCAACAATCCGGAAAAACTGAACTTACCTGACATCCTGTGGCATCCTGAGGCATCCTGTGGCATCCGTGCATCCTGCGCATCCAGTCCTGTGGTCCGAGATCGTCACCTGAAAAGAGAAGAAACATTAAAAAACTAATCAACATTGGTTTTATAACACATCTGGCGCTGCAACAACAATCGCAGCCCAGCCTATACACGCTTGGCAAAAATATGCAAAACTGCTAATTTGCAAATACATCTGCTTGCCAGCGCGTATCGCCAATACTCCAACAATCCGGAAAAACTGAACTTACCTGACATCCTGTGGCATCCTGAGGCATCCTGTGGCATCCGTGCATCCTGCGCATCCAGTCCTGTGGTCCGAGATCGTCACCTGAAAAGAGAAGAAACATTAAAAAACTAATCAACATTGGTTTTATAAACACATCTGGCGCTGCAACAACAATCGCAGCCCAGCCTATACACGCTTGGCAAAAATATGCAAAACTGCTAATTTGCAAATACATCTGCTTGCCAGCGCGTATCGCCAATACTCCAACAATCCGGAAAAACTGAACTTACCTGACATCCTGTGGCATCCTGTGGCATCCGTGCATCCTGCGCATCCAGTCCTGTGGTCCGAGATCGTCACCTGAAAAGAGAAGAAACATTAAAAAACTAATCAACATTGGTTTTATAACACATCTGGCGCTGCAACAACAATCGCAGCCCAGCCTATACACGCTTGGCAAAAATATGAAAAACTGCTAATTTGCAAATACATCTGCTTGCCAGCGCGTATCGCCAATTCTCCAACAATCCGGAAAAACTGAACTTACCTGACATCCTGTGGCATCCTGAGGCATCCTGTGGCATCCGTGCATCCTGCGCATCCAGTCCTGTGGTCCGAGGTCGTCACCTGAAAAGAGAAGAAACATTAAAAAACTAATCAACATTGGTTTTATAACACATCTGGCGCTGCAACAACAATCGCAGCCCAGCCTATACACGCTTGGCAAAAATATGCAAAACTGCTAATTTGCAAATACATCTGCTTGCCAGCGCGTATCGCCAATACTCCAACAATCCGGAAAAACTGAACTTACCTGACATCCTGTGGCATCCTGAGGCATCCTGTGGCATCCGTGCATCCTGCGCATCCAGTCCTGTGGTCCGAGATCGTCACCTGAAAAGAGAAGAAACATTAAAAAACTAATCAACATTGGTTTTATAACACATCTGGCGCTGCAACAACAATCGCAGCCCAGCCTATACACGCTTGGCAAAAATATGCAAAACTGCTAATTTGCAAATACATCTGCTTGCCAGCGCGTATCGCCAATACTCCAACAATCCGGAAAAACTGAACTTACCTGACATCCTGTGGCATCCTGAGGCATCCTGTGGCATCCGTGCATCCTGCGCATCCAGTCCTGTGGTCCGAGATCGTCACCTGAAAAGAGAAGAAACATTAAAAAACTAATCAACATTGGTTTTATAACACATCTGGCGCTGCAACAACAATCGCAGCCCAGCCTATACACGCTTGGCAAAAATATGCAAAACTGCTAATTTGCAAATACATCTGCTTGCCAGCGCGTATCGCCAATACTCCAACAATCCGGAAAAACTGAACTTACCTGACATCCTGTGGCATCCTGAGGCATCCTGTGGCATCCGTGCATCCTGCGCATCCAGTCCTGTGGTCCGAGATCGTCACCTGAAAAGAGAAGAAACATTAAAAAACTAATCAACATTGGTTTTATAACACATCTGGCGCTGCAACAACAATCGCAGCCCAGCCTATACACGCTTGGCAAAAATATGCAAAACTGCTAATTTGCACATTCATCTGCTTGCCAACGCGTATCGCCAATTCTCCAACAATCCGGAAAAACTGAACTTACCTGACATCCTGTGGCATCCTGAGGCATCCTGTGGCATCCGTGCATCCTGCGCATCCAGTCCTGTGGTCCGAGATCGTCACCTGAAAAGAGAAGAAACATTAAAAAACTAATCAACATTGGTTTTATAACACATCTGGCGCTGCAACAACAATCGCAGCCCAGCCTATACACGCTTGGCAAAAATATGCAAAACTGCTAATTTGCAAATACATCTGCTTGCCAGCGCGTATCGCCAATACTCCAACAATCCGGAAAAACTGAACTTACCTGACATCCTGTGGCATCCTGAGGCATCCTGTGGCATCCGTGCATCCTGCGCATCCAGTCCTGTGGTCCGAGATCGTCACCTGAAAAGAGAAGAAACATTAAAAAACTAATCAACATTGGTTTTATAACACATCTGGCGCTGCAACAACAATCGCAGCCCAGCCTATACACGCTTGGCAAAAATATGCAAAACTGCTAATTTGCAAATACATCTGCTTGCCAGCGCGTATCGCCAATACTCCAACAATCCGGAAAAACTGAACTTACCTGACATCCTGTGGCATCCTGAGGCATCCTGTGGCATCCGTGCATCCTGCGCATCCAGTCCTGTGGTCCGAGATCGTCACCTGAAAAGAGAAGAAACATTAAAAAACTAATCAACATTGGTTTTATAATAACACATCTGGCGCTGCAACAACAATCGCAGCCCAGCCTATACACGCTTGGCAAAAATATGCAAAACTGCTAATTTGCAAATACATCTGCTTGCCAGCGCGTATCGCCAATTCTCCAACAATCCGGAAAAACTGAACTTACCTGACATCCTGTGGCATCCTGAGGCATCCTGTGGCATCCGTGCATCCTGCGCATCCAGTCCTGTGGTCCGAGATCGTCACCTGAAAAGAGAAGAAACATTAAAAAACTAATCAACATTGGTTTTATAACACATCTGGCGCTGCAACAACAATCGCAGCCCAGCCTATACACGCTTGGCAAAAATATGCAAAACTGCTAATTTGCAAATACATCTGCTTGCCAGCGCGTATCGCCAATACTCCAACAATCCGGAAAAACTGAACTTACCTGACATCCTGTGGCATCCTGAGGCATCCTGTGGCATCCGTGCATCCTGCGCATCCAGTCCTGTGGTCCGAGATCGTCACCTGAAAAGAGAAGAAACATTAAAAAACTAATCAACATTGGTTTTATAACACATCTGGCGCTGCAACAACAATCGCAGCCCAGCCTATACACGCTTGGCAAAAATATGCAAAACTGCTAATTTGCAAATACATCTGCTTGCCAGCGCGTATCGCCAATACTCCAACAATCCGGAAAAACTGAACTTACCTGACATCCTGTGGCATCCTGAGGCATCCTGTGGCATCCGTGCATCCTGCGCATCCAGTCCTGTGGTCCGAGATCGTCACCTGAAAAGAGAAGAAACATTAAAAAACTAATCAACATTGGTTTTATAACAACACATCTGGCGCTGCAACAACAATCGCAGCCCAGCCTATACACGCTTGGCAAAAATATGCAAAACTGCTAATTTGCAAATACATCTGCTTGCCAGCGCGTATCGCCAATACTCCAACAATCCGGAAAAACTGAACTTACCTGACATCCTGTGGCATCCTGTGGCATCCGTGCATCCTGCGCATCCAGTCCTGTGGTCCGAGATCGTCACCTGAAAAGAGAAGAAACATTAAAAAACTAATCAACATTGGTTTTATAACACATCTGGCGCTGCAACAACAATCGCAGCCCAGCCTATACACGCTTGGCAAAAATATGCAAAACTGCTAATTTGCAAATACATCTGCTTGCCAGCGCGTATCGCCAATTCTCCAACAATCCGGAAAAACTGAACTTACCTGACATCCTGTGGCATCCTGAGGCATCCTGTGGCATCCGTGCATCCTGCGCATCCAGTCCTGTGGTCCGAGATCGTCACCTGAAAAGAGAAGAAACATTAAAAAACTAATCAACATTGGTTTTATAACACATCTGGCGCTGCAACAACAATCGCAGCCCAGCCTATACACGCTTGGCAAAAATATGCAAAACTGCTAATTTGCAAATACATCTGCTTGCCAGCGCGTATCGCCAATTCTCCAACAATCCGGAAAAACTGAACTTACCTGACATCCTGTGGCATCCTGAGGCATCCTGTGGCATCCGTGCATCCTGCGCATCCAGTCCTGTGGTCCGAGATCGTCACCTGAAAAGAGAAGAAACATTAAAAAACTAATCAACATTGGTTTTATAACACATCTGGCGCTGCAACAACAATCGCAGCCCAGCCTATACACGCTTGGCAAAAATATGCAAAACTGCTAATTTGCAAATACATCTGCTTGCCAGCGCGTATCGCCAATACTCCAACAATCCGGAAAAACTGAACTTACCTGACATCCTGTGGCATCCTGAGGCATCCTGTGGCATCCGTGCATCCTGCGCATCCAGTCCTGTGGTCCGAGATCGTCACCTGAAAAGAGAAGAAACATTAAAAAACTAATCAACATTGGTTTTATAACACATCTGGCGCTGCAACAACAATCGCAGCCCAGCCTATACACGCTTGGCAAAAATATGCAAAACTGCTAATTTGCAAATACATCTGCTTGCCAGCGCGTATCGCCAATACTCCAACAATCCGGAAAAACTGAACTTACCTGACATCCTGTGGCATCCTGAGGCATCCTGTGGCATCCGTGCATCCTGCGCATCCAGTCCTGTGGTCCGAGATCGTCACCTGAAAAGAGAAGAAACATTAAAAAACTAATCAACATTGGTTTTATAACACATCTGGCGCTGCAACAACAATCGCAGCCCAGCCTATACACGCTTGGCAAAAATATGCAAAACTGCTAATTTGCACATACATCTGCTTGCCAACGCGTATCGCCAATTCTCCAACAATCCGGAAAAACTGAACTTACCTGACATCCTGTGGCATCCTGAGGCATCCTGTGGCATCCGTGCATCCTGCGCATCCAGTCCTGTGGTCCGAGATCGTCACCTGAAAAGAGAAGAAACATTAAAAAACTAATCAACATTGGTTTTATAACACATCTGGCGCTGCAACAACAATCGCAGCCCAGCCTATACACGCTTGGCAAAAATATGCAAAACTGCTAATTTGCAAATACATCTGCTTGCCAACGCGTATCGCCAATTCTCCAACAATCCGGAAAAACTGAACTTACCTGACATCCTGTGGCATCCTGAGGCATCCTGTGGCATCCGTGCATCCTGCGCATCCAGTCCTGTGGTCCGAGATCGTCACCTGAAAAGAGAAGAAACATTAAAAAACTAATCAACATTGGTTTTATAACACATCTGGCGCTGCAACAACAATCGCAGCCCAGCCTATACACGCTTGGCAAAAATATGCAAAACTGCTAATTTGCAAATACATCTGCTTGCCAGCGCGTATCGCCAATACTCCAACAATCCGGAAAAACTGAACTTACCTGACATCCTGTGGCATCCTGAGGCATCCTGTGGCATCCGTGCATCCTGCGCATCCAGTCCTGTGGTCCGAGATCGTCACCTGAAAAGAGAAGAAACATTAAAAAACTAATCAACATTGGTTTTATAACAACACATCTGGCGCTGCAACAACAATCGCAGCCCAGCCTATACACGCTTGGCAAAAATTTGAAAAACTGCTAATTTGCAAATACATCTGCTTGCCAGCGCGTATCGCCAATACTCCAACAATCCGGAAAAACTGAACTTACCTGACATCCTGTGGCATCCTGTGGCATCCTGGGCATCCGTGCATCCTGCGCATCCAGTCCTGTGGTCCGAGATCGTCACCTGAAAAGAGAAGAAACATTAAAAAACTAATCAACATTGGTTTTATAACACATCTGGCGCTGCAACAACAATCGCAGCCCAGCCTATACACGCTTGGCAAAAATATGCAAAACTGCTAATTTGCAAATACATCTGCTTGCCAGCGCGTATCGCCAATTCTCCAACAATCCGGAAAAACTGAACTTACCTGACATCCTGTGGCATCCTGAGGCATCCTGTGGCATCCGTGCATCCTGCGCATCCAGTCCCGTGGTCCGAGGTCGTCACCTGAAAAGAGAAGAAACATTAAAAAACTAATCAACATTGGTTTTATAACACATCTGGCGCTGCAACAACAATCGCAGCCCAGCTATATACGCTTGGCAAAAATTTGCAAAACTGCTAATTTGCAAATACATCTGCTTGCCAGCGCGTATCGCCAATACTCCAACAATCCGGAAAAACTGAACTTACCTGACATCCTGTGGCATCCTGAGGCATCCTGTGGCATCCGTGCATCCTGCGCATCCAGTCCTGTGGTCCGAGATCGTCACCTGAAAAGAGAAGAAACATTAAAAAACTAATCAACATTGGTTTTATAACACATCTGGCGCTGCAACAACAATCGCAGCCCAGCCTATACACGCTTGGCAAAAATATGCAAAACTGCTAATTTGCAAATACATCTGCTTGCCAGCGCGTATCGCCAATACTCCAACAATCCGGAAAAACTGAACTTACCTGACATCCTGTGGCATCCTGAGGCATCCTGTGGCATCCGTGCATCCTGCGCATCCAGTCCTGTGGTCCGAGATCGTCACCTGAAAAGAGAAGAAACATTAAAAAACTAATCAACATTGGTTTTATAACACATCTGGCGCTGCAACAACAATCGCAGCCCAGCCTATACACGCTTGGCAAAAATTTGCAAAACTGCTAATTTGCAAATACATCTGCTTGCCAGCGCGTATCGCCAATACTCCAACAATCCGGAAAAACTGAACTTACCTGACATCCTGTGGCATCCTGAGGCATCCTGTGGCATCCGTGCATCCTGCGCATCCAGTCCTGTGGTCCGAGATCGTCACCTGAAAAGAGAAGAAACATTAAAAAACTAATCAACATTGGTTTTATAACACATCTGGCGCTGCAACAACAATCGCAGCCCAGCCTATACACGCTTGGCAAAAATATGCAAAACTGCTAATTTGCACATTCATCTGCTTGCCAACGCGTATCGCCAATACTCCAACAATCCGGAAAAACTGAACTTACCTGACATCCTGTGGCATCCTGAGGCATCCTGTGGCATCCGTGCATCCTGCGCATCCAGTCCTGTGGTCCGAGATCGTCACCTGAAAAGAGAAGAAACATTAAAAAACTAATCAACATTGGTTTTATAACACATCTGGCGCTGCAACAACAATCGCAGCCCAGCCTATACACGCTTGGCAAAAATATGCAAAACTGCTAATTTGCAAATACATCTGCTTGCCAGCGCGTATCGCCAATTCTCCAACAATCCGGAAAAACTGAACTTACCTGACATCCTGTGGCATCCTGAGGCATCCTGTGGCATCCGTGCATCCTGCGCATCCAGTCCCGTGGTCCGAGGTCGTCACCTGAAAAGAGAAGAAACATTAAAAAACTAATCAACATTGGTTTTATAACACATCTGGCGCTGCAACAACAATCGCAGCCCAGCCTATACACGCTTGGCAAAAATATGCAAAACTGCTAATTTGCAAATACATCTGCTTGCCAGCGCGTATCGCCAATACTCCAACAATCCGGAAAAACGGAACTTACCTGACATCCTGTGGCATCCTGAGGCATCCTGTGGCATCCGTGCATCCTGCGCATCCAGTCCTGTGGTCCGAGATCGTCACCTGAAAAGAGAAGAAACATTAAAAAACTAATTAATTTTGGTTTTATAACAACACATCTGGCGCTGCAACAACAATCGCAGCCCAGCCTATACACGCTTGGCAAAAATATGCAAAACTGCTAATTTGCAAATACATCTGCTTGCCAGCGCGTATCGCCAATACTCCAACAATCCGGAAAAACTGAACTTACCTGACATCCTCATCCTGTGGCATCCTGTGGCATCCGTGCATCCTGCGCATCCAGTCCTGTGGTCCGAGATCGTCACCTGAAAAGAGAAGAAACATTAAAAAACTAATCAACATTGGTTTTATAACACATCTGGCACTGCAACAACAATCGCAGCCCAGCATACACGCTTGGCAAAAATATGAAAAACTGCTAATTTGCAAATACATCTGCTTGCCAGCGCGTATCGCCAATTCTCCAACAATCCGGAAAAACTGAACTTACCTGACATCCTGTGGCATCCTGAGGCATCCTGTGGCATCCGTGCATCCTGCGCATCCAGTCCCGTGGTCCGAGGTCGTCACCTGAAAAGAGAAGAAACATTAAAAAACTAATCAACATTGGTTTTATAACACATCTGGCGCTGCAACAACAATCGCAGCCCAGCATATACGCTTGGCAAAAATTTGCAAAACTGCTAATTTGCAAATACATCTGCTTGCCAGCGCGTATCGCCAATACTCCAACAATCCGGAAAAACTGAACTTACCTGACATCCTGTGGCATCCTGAGGCATCCTGTGGCATCCGTGCATCCTGCGCATCCAGTCCTGTGGTCCGAGATCGTCACCTGAAAAGAGAAGAAACATTAAAAAACTAATCAACATTGGTTTTATAACACATCTGGCGCTGCAACAACAATCGCAGCCCAGCCTATACACGCTTGGCAAAAATATGCAAAACTGCTAATTTGCACATTCATCTGCTTGCCAACGCGTACTGCAAATTCTCCAACAATCCGGAAAAACTGAACTTACCTGACATCCTGTGCCATCCTGAGGCATCCTGTGGCATCCGTGCATCCTGCGCATCCAGTCCTGTGGTCCGAGATCGTCACATGAAAAGAGAAGAAACATTAAAAAACTAATCAACATTGGTTTTATAACACATCTGGCGCTGCAACAACAATCGCAGCCCAGCCTATACACGCTTGGCAAAAATATGCAAAACTGCTAATTTGCAAATACATCTGCTTGCCAGCGCGTATCGCCAATACTCCAACAATCCGGAAAAACGGAACTTACCTGACATCCTGTGGCATCCTGAGGCATCCTGTGGCATCCGTGCATCCTGCGCATCCAGTCCTGTGGTCCGAGATCGTCACCTGAAAAGAGAAGAAACATTAAGAAACTAATTAATTTTGGTTTTATAACAACACATCTGGCGCTGCAACAACAATCGCAGCCCAGCCTATACACGCTTGGCAAAAATATGCAAAACTGCTAATTTGCAAATACATCTGCTTGCCAGCGCGTATCGCCAATACTCCAACAATCCGGAAAAACTGAACTTACCTGACATCCTGTGGCATCCTGTGGCATCCTGTGGCATCCGTGCATCCTGCGCATCCAGTCCTGTGGTCCGAGATCGTCACCTGAAAAGAGAAGAAACATTAAAAAACTAATCAACATTGGTTTTATAACACATCTGGCACTGCAACAACAATCGCAGCCCAGCCTATACACGCTTGGCAAAAATATGAAAAACTGCTAATTTGCAAATACATCTGCTTGCCAGCGCGTATCGCCAATTCTCCAACAATCCGGAAAAACTGAACTTACCTGACATCCTGTGGCATCCTGAGGCATCCTGTGGCATCCGTGCATCCTGCGCATCCAGTCCCGTGGTCCGAGGTCGTCACCTGAAAAGAGAAGAAACATTAAAAAACTAATCAACATTGGTTTTATAACACATCTGGCGCTGCAACAACAATCGCAGCCCAGCATACACGCTTGGCAAAAATTTGCAAAACTGCTAATTTGCAAATACATCTGCTTGCCAGCGCGTATCGCCAATACTCCAACAATCCGGAAAAACTGAACTTACCTGACATCCTGTGGCATCCTGAGGCATCCTGTGGCATCCGTGCATCCTGCGCATCCAGTCCTGTGGTCCGAGATCGTCACCTGAAAAGAGAAGAAACATTAAAAAACTAATCAACATTGGTTTTATAACACATCTGGCGCTGCAACAACAATCGCAGCCCAGCCTATACACGCTTGGCAAAAATATGCAAAACTGCTAATTTGCACATTCATCTGCTTGCCAACGCGTACTGCAAATTCTCCAACAATCCGGAAAAACTGAACTTACCTGACATCCTGTGGCATCCTGAGGCATCCTGTGGCATCCGTGCATCCTGCGCATCCAGTCCTGTGGTCCGAGATCGTCACCTGAAAAGAGAAGAAACATTAAAAAACTAATCAACATTGGTTTTATAACACATCTGGCGCTGCAACAACAATCGCAGCCCAGCCTATACACGCTTGGCAAAAATATGCAAAACTGCTAATTTGCAAATACATCTGCTTGCCAGCGCGTATCGCCAATTCTCCAACAATCCGGAAAAACTGAACTTACCTGACATCCTGTGGCATCCTGAGGCATCCTGTGGCATCCGTGCATCCTGCGCATCCAGTCCTGTGGTCCGAGATCGTCACCTGAAAAGAGAAGAAACATTAAAAAACTAATCAACATTGGTTTTATAACACATCTGGCGCTGCAACAACAATCGCAGCCCAGCCTATACACGCTTGGCAAAAATATGCAAAACTGCTAATTTGCAAATACATCTGCTTGCCAGCGCGTATCGCCAATTCTCCAACAATCCGGAAAAACTGAACTTACCTGACATCCTGTGGCATCCTGAGGCATCCTGTGGCATCCGTGCATCCTGCGCATCCAGTCCTGTGGTCCGAGATCGTCACCTGAAAAGAGAAGAAACATTAAAAAACTAATCAACATTGGTTTTATAACACATCTGGCGCTGCAACAACAATCGCAGCCCAGCCTATACACGCTTGGCAAAAATATGCAAAACTGCTAATTTGCAAATACATCTGCTTGCCAGCGCGTATCGCCAATTCTCCAACAATCCGGAAAAACTGAACTTACCTGACATCCTGTGGCATCCTGAGGCATCCTGTGGCATCCGTGCATCCTGCGCATCCAGTCCTGTGGTCCGAGATCGTCACCTGAAAAGAGAAGAAACATTAAAAAACTAATCAACATTGGTTTTATAACACATCTGGCGCTGCAACAACAATCGCAGCCCAGCCTATACACGCTTGGCAAAAATTTGCAAAACTGCTAATTTGCAAATACATCTGCTTGCCAGCGCGTATCGCCAATTCTCCAACAATCCGGAAAAACTGAACTTACCTGACATCCTGTGGCATCCTGAGGCATCCTGTGGCATCCGTGCATCCTGCGCATCCAGTCCTGTGGTCCGAGATCGTCACCTGAAAAGAGAAGAAACATTAAAAAACTAATCAACATTGGTTTTATAACACATCTGGCGCTGCAACAACAATCGCAGCCCAGCCTATACACGCTTGGCAAAAATATGCAAAACTGCTAATTTGCAAATACATCTGCTTGCCAGCGCGTATCGCAAATTCTCCAACAATCCGGAAAAACTGAACTTACCTGACATCCTGTGGCATCCTGAGGCATCCTGTGGCATCCGTGCATCCTGCGCATCCAGTCCTGTGGTCCGAGATCGTCACCTGAAAAGAGAAGAAACATTAAAAAACTAATCAACATTGGTTTTATAACACATCTGGCGCTGCAACAACAATCGCAGCCCAGCCTATACACGCTTGGCAAAAATATGCAAAACTGCTAATTTGCAAATACATCTGCTTGCCAGCGCGTATCGCCAATACTCCAACAATCCGGAAAAACTGAACTTACCTGACATCCTGTGGCATCCTGAGGCATCCTGTGGCATCCGTGCATCCTGCGCATCCAGTCCTGTGGTCCGAGATCGTCACCTGAAAAGAGAAGAAACATTAAAAAACTAATTAACATTTTGGTTTTATAACAACACATCTGGCGCTGCAACAACAATCGCAGCCCAGCCTATACACGCTTGGCAAAAATATGCAAAACTGCTAATTTGCAAATACATCTGCTTGCCAGCGCGTATCGCCAATACTCCAACAATCCGGAAAAACTGAACTTACCTGACATCCTGTGGCATCCTGTGGCATCCGTGCATCCTGCGCATCCAGTCCTGTGGTCCGAGATCGTCACCTGAAAAGAGAAGAAACATTAAAAAACTAATCAACATTGGTTTTATAACACATCTGGCACTGCAACAACAATCGCAGCCCAGCATACACGCTTGGCAAAAATATGAAAAACTGCTAATTTGCAAATACATCTGCTTGCCAGCGCGTATCGCCAATTCTCCAACAATCCGGAAAAACTGAACTTACCTGACATCCTGTGGCATCCTGAGGCATCCTGTGGCATCCGTGCATCCTGCGCATCCAGTCCCGTGGTCCGAGGTCGTCACCTGAAAAGAGAAGAAACATTAAAAAAC
This sequence comes from Scaptomyza hsui, assembly GCA_018152825.1. Classification (NCBI taxonomy): domain Eukaryota; kingdom Metazoa; phylum Arthropoda; class Insecta; order Diptera; family Drosophilidae; genus Scaptomyza; species Scaptomyza hsui. Next base: position 29,630 of record JAECXO010000068.1, read on the forward strand.
TAATCAACATTGGTTTTATAACACATCTGGCGCTGCAACAACAATCGCAGCCCAGCCTATACACGCTTGGCAAAAATATGCAAAACTGCTAATTTGCAAATACATCTGCTTGCCAGCGCGTATCGCCAATTCTCCAACAATCCGGAAAAACTGAACTTACCTGACATCCTGTGGCATCCTGTGGCATCCTGTGGCATCCGTGCATCCTGCGCATCCAGTCCTGTGGTCCGAGATCGTCACCTGAAAAGAGAAGAAACATTAAAAAACTAATCAACATTGGTTTTATAACACATCTGGCGCTGCAACAACAATCGCAGCCCAGCCTATACACGCTTGGCAAAAATATGCAAAACTGCTAATTTGCACATTCATCTGCTTGCCAACGCGTACTGCAAATTCTCCAACAATCCGGAAAAACTGAACTTACCTGACATCCTGTGGCATCCTGAGGCATCCTGTGGCATCCGTGCATCCTGCGCATCCAGTCCTGTGGTCCGAGATCGTCACATGAAAAGAGAAGAAACATTAAAAAACTAATCAACATTGGTTTTATAACACATCTGGCGCTGCAACAACAATCGCAGCCCAGCCTATACACGCTTGGCAAAAATATGCAAAACTGCTAATTTGCAAATACATCTGCTTGCCAGCGCGTATCGCCAATACTCCAACAATCCGGAAAAACTGAACTTACCTGACATCCTGTGGCATCCTGAGGCATCCTGTGGCATCCGTGCATCCTGCGCATCCAGTCCTGTGGTCCGAGATCGTCACCTGAAAAGAGAAGAAACATTAAAAAACTAATCAACATTGGTTTTATAACACATCTGGCGCTGCAACAACAATCGCAGCCCAGCCTATACACGCTTGGCAAAAATATGCAAAACTGCTAATTTGCACATTCATCTGCTTGCCAACGCGTCCTGCAAATTCTCCAACAATCCGGAAAAACTGAACTTACCTGACATCCTGTGGCATCCTGAGGCATCCTGTGGCATCCGTGCATCCTGCGCATCCAGTCCTGTGGTCCGAGATCGTCACATGAAAAGAGAAGAAACATTAAAAAACTAATCAACATTGGTTTTATAACACATCTGGCGCTGCAACAACAATCGCAGCCCAGCCTATACACGCTTGGCAAAAATATGCAAAACTGCTAATTTGCAAATACATCTGCTTGCCAGCGCGTATCGCCAATACTCCAACAATCCGGAAAAACGGAACTTACCTGTCATCCTGTGGCATCCTGAGGCATCCTGTGGCATCCGTGCATCCTGCGCATCCAGTCCTGTGGTCCGAGATCGTCACCTGAAAAGAGAAGAAACATTAAGAAACTAATTAATTTTGGTTTTATAACAACACATCTGGCGCTGCAACAACAATCGCAGCCCAGCCTATACACGCTTGGCAAAAATATGCAAAACTGCTAATTTGCAAATACATCTGCTTGCCAGCGCGTATCGCCAATACTCCAACAATCCGGAAAAACTGAACTTACCTACCATCCTGTGGCATCCGTGCATCCTGCGCATCCAGTCCTGTGGTCCGAGATCGTCACCTGAAAAGAGAAGAAACATTAAAAAACTAATCAACATTGGTTTTATAACACATCTGGCACTGCAACAACAATCGCAGCCCAGCATATACGCTTGGCAAAAATATGCAAATCTGCTAATTTGCAAATACATCTGCTTGCCAGCGCGTATCGCCAATTCTCCAACAATCCGGAAAAACTGAACTTACCTGACATCCTGTGGCATCCTGAGGCATCCTGTGGCATCCGTGCATCCTGCGCATCCAGTCCTGTGGTCCGAGATCGTCACCTGAAAAGAGAAGAAACATTAAAAAACTAATCAACATTGGTTTTATAACACATCTGGCGCTGCAACAACAATCGCAGCCCAGCCTATACACGCTTGGCAAAAATATGCAAAACTGCTAATTTGCACATTCATCTGATTGCCAACGCGTACTGCAAATTCTCCAACAATCCGGAAAAACTGAACTTACCTGACATCCTGTGGCATCCTGAGGCATCCTGTGGCATCCGTGCATCCTGCGCATCCAGTCCTGTGGTCCGAGATCGTCACATGAAAAGAGAAGAAACATTAAAAAACTAATCAACATTGGTTTTATAACACATCTGGCGCTGCAACAACAATCGCAGCCCAGCCTATACACGCTTGGCAAAAATATGCAAAACTGCTAATTTGCAAATACATCTGCTTGCCAGAGCGTATCGCCAATACTCCAACAATCCGGAAAAACGGAACTTACCTGTCATCCTGTGGCATCCTGAGGCATCCTGTGGCATCCGTGCATCCTGCGCATCCAGTCCTGTGGTCCGAGATCGTCACCTGAAAAGAGAAGAAACATTAAAAAACTAATCAACATTGGTTTTATAACACATCTGGCGCTGCAACAACAATCGCAGCCCAGCCTATACACGCTTGGCAAAAATATGCAAAACTGCTAATTTGCAAATACATCTGCTTGCCAGCGCGTATCGCCAATTCTCCAACAATCCGGAAAAACTGAACTTACCTGACATCCTGTGGCATCCTGAGGCATCCTGTGGCATCCGTGCATCCTGCGCATCCAGTCCTGTGGTCCGAGATCGTCACATGAAAAGAGAAGAAACATTAAAAAACTAATCAACATTGGTTTTATAACACATCTGGCGCTGCAACAACAATCGCAGCCCAGCCTATACACGCTTGGCAAAAATATGCAAAACTGCTAATTTGCAAATACATCTGCTTGCCAGCGCGTATCGCCAATTCTCCAACAATCCGGAAAAACTGAACTTACCTGACATCCTGTGGCATCCTGTGGCATCCGTGCATCCTGCGCATCCAGTCCTGTGGTCCGAGATCGTCACCTGAACAGAGAAGAAACATTTAAAAACTAATCAACATTGGTTTTATAACACATCTGGCACTGCAACAACAATCGCAGCCCAGCATACACTCTTGGCAAAAATATGCAAAACTGCTAATTTGCAAATACATCTGCTTGCCAGCGCGTATCGCCAATTCTCCAACAATCCGGAAAAACTGAACTTACCTGACATCCTGTGGCATCCTGAGGCATCCTGTGGCATCCGTGCATCCTGCGCATCCAGTCCCGTGGTCCGAGGTCGTCACCTGAAAAGAGAAGAAACATTAAAAAACTAATCAACATTGGTTTTATAACACATCTGGCGCTGCAACAACAATCGCAGCCCAGCCTATACACGCTTGGCAAAATATACAAACTGCTATTTGCAAATTAATCGCCAATACTCCAACAATCCGGAAAAACTGAACTTACCTGACATCCTGTGGCATCCTGAGGCATCCTGTGGCATCCGTGCATCCTGCGCATCCAGTCCTGTGGTCCGAGATCGTCACCTGAAAAGAGAAGAAACATTAAAAAACTAATCAACATTGGTTTTATAACAACACATCTGGCGCTGCAACAACAATCGCAGCCCAGCCTATACACGCTTGGCAAAAATATGCAAAACTGCTAATTTGCAAATACATCTGCTTGCCAGCGCGTATCGCCAATACTCCAACAATCCGGAAAAACTGAACTTACCTGACATCCTGTGGCATCCTGTGGCATCCGTGCATCCTGCGCATCCAGTCCTGTGGTCCGAGATCGTCACCTGAAAAGAGAAGAAACATTAAAAAACTAATCAACATTGGTTTTATAACACATCTGGCACTGCAACAACAATCGCAGCCCAGCATATACGCTTGGCAAAAATATGCAAAACTGCTAATTTGCAAATACATCTGCTTGCCAGCGCGTATCGCCAATTCTCCAACAATCCGGAAAAACTGAACTTACCTGACATCCTGTGGCATCCTGAGGCATCCTGTGGCATCCGTGCATCCTGCGCATCCAGTCCTGTGGTCCGAGATCGTCACCTGAAAAGAGAAGAAACATTAAAAAACTAATCAACATTGGTTTTATAACACATCTGGCGCTGCAACAACAATCGCAGCCCAGCCTATACACGCTTGGCAAAAATATGCAAAACTGCTAATTTGCACATTCATCTGCTTGCCAACGCGTACTGCAAATTCTCCAACAATCCGGAAAAACTGAACTTACCTGACATCCTGTGGCATCCTGAGGCATCCTGTGGCATCCGTGCATCCTGCGCATCCAGTCCTGTGGTCCGAGATCGTCACATGAAAAGAGAAGAAACATTAAAAAACTAATCAACATTGGTTTTATAACACATCTGGCGCTGCAACAACAATCGCAGCCCAGCCTATACACGCTTGGCAAAAATATGCAAAACTGCTAATTTGCAAATACATCTGCTTGCCAGCGCGTATCGCCAATACTCCAACAATCCGGAAAAACTGAACTTACCTGACATCCTGTGGCATCCTGAGGCATCCTGTGGCATCCGTGCATCCTGCGCATCCAGTCCTGTGGTCCGAGATCGTCACCTGAAAAGAGAAGAAACATTAAAAAACTAATCAACATTGGTTTTATAACACATCTGGCGCTGCAACAACAATCGCAGCCCAGCCTATACACGCTTGGCAAAAATATGCAAAACTGCTAATTTGCAAATACATCTGCTTGCCAGCGCGTATCGCCAATACTCCAACAATCCGGAAAAACTGAACTTACCTGACATCCTGTGGCATCCTGAGGCATCCTGTGGCATCCGTGCATCCTGCGCATCCAGTCCTGTGGTCCGAGATCGTCACCTGAAAAGAGAAGAAACATTAAAAAACTAATCAACATTGGTTTTATAACACATCTGGCGCTGCAACAACAATCGCAGCCCAGCCTATACACGCTTGGCAAAAATATGCAAAACTGCTAATTTGCACATTCATCTGCTTGCCAACGCGTCCTGCCAATTCTCCAACAATCCGGAAAAACTGAACTTACCTGACATCCTGTGGCATCCTGAGGCATCCTGTGGCATCCGTGCATCCTGCGCATCCAGTCCTGTGGTCCGAGATCGTCACCTGAAAAGAGAAGAAACATTAAAAAACTAATCAACATTGGTTTTATAACACATCTGGCGCTGCAACAACAATCGCAGCCCAGCCTATACACGCTTGGCAAAAATATGCAAAACTGCTAATTTGCAAATACATCTGCTTGCCAGCGCGTATCGCCAATACTCCAACAATCCGGAAAAACTGAACTTACCTGACATCCTGTGGCATCCTGAGGCATCCTGTGGCATCCGTGCATCCTGCGCATCCAGTCCTGTGGTCCGAGATCGTCACCTGAAAAGAGAAGAAACATTAAGAAACTAATCAATATTGGTTTTATAACAACACATCTGGCGCTGCAACAACAATCGCAGCCCAGCCTATACACGCTTGGCAAAAATATGCAAAACTGCTAATTTGCAAATACATCTGCTTGCCAGCGCGTATCGCCAATTCTCCAACAATCCGGAAAAACTGAACTTA